>JAJHZJ010000162.1:6864515-7062015 GCA_023548195.1 Bettongia penicillata ogilbyi | reverse complement strand
ATGATTGAGGTGATCAAATAGTTTTCTAGAATATCTTTAAAATTCAAAGTTATTTAAAATTTTGTTTTAAATTTAAAACTACTTGGCAATATTTCTTTTAATTTCCCAGGGACAAAGCTATCTATCATATGGCCTGCTGTGCTGTTTGCATAGTGCAATAACATAAGCTGACATTTATTGGCGCTTCTGAGAGCGCTGCTCCATCAACGAACATGAAGGGCGCGCAATAACCAAGTAGGATTCATTGGACAAATACCTACACATCAGGACACTTTTCAAAGCCATCAGGCAAAGGGGGTCAGTTGTGCTTTTTTTTTTTTTTAACTGCACAAGCTAATGCTTTAAGAGTGTCTTGATGGAATCAAGGAAATTGGATTGTCCCCCCATTTGCTGGGCTAAAACAAGCCTTTTTTTTATTTATCCCATTAGAGGAACACAAGAGAAACCTTTTAAATGTCACTAAAAATTTCCCCTGCATTGCAAAACCCAGTCAAAAGGGTTTTAATACTCCCTGAGAACTCTTAAGTAATGCAGTATGTCAAGGTTTAATAAATTGTGGGGGGATCGTTTTCATTCTAGGCAACACTATTTTTTATTTCATTGCAGGTGGTTAGGAATACTTAGTCCCCAGCACAGGAGGTCAGGGGTTGCCTGGGAGAGCTGTGAATTCACCTTCAATCACAAATAGCCGTACCACAAATGCCATCGCAAAAATATTGATGGCATTACATATGAAAATGCTTTTAAATTTAAAAAGTATTTAAAATGAAAGATTTTCATTTTCATTACAGGTGATGTTTCTGTTGCTGAGATTTTAAAAACCAGTTCTTTAGGGAATATGGCCTTGGAAGAGGCCTTCACCATAGCCCCCAAGGGGCTCAGGCAGACAGAGGAGGTGGGTGGAATCTTGCAAAACCAGACACAATGAATTTCCAACATGCTCACAGAAGGAATAATATTTGTAAAAGAATAAATCCATGCATATTCATATTCTTAAAATGTTTAGTTAAGTCAGTAAGCATTCATTAAGAGCTTACTATACACCAGGTACTGTGTTAAGCTCAAGGAATACCAAAAGAAGCAGGAAGAGAGTCCTTGCTCTTAAACTTACATACACATCTTGTGGGGAGGTGGTAGAAGACAATGCAGAAAAGGAAGATGAAAAGTGAAGGAGAAGAAAAGCCGTTACCCATATGGAAGGGAACAATACAAAAAAGTCTGTCAAGTCAGGAGTACAACTTGCAGAGCAATGAAGACATGGTTGGGCCTGGGTGAATTCCTTAAGATGGAGGTTCCTGGAGGAACTAGCTGAACTAGTCAGAGAGAGAGGATACAGGTATAGATGATACTTCCAATGTGAGGATTATTCTAAGTATAGAGTGAGTTTAGGGAAAATGTATCAAACTGGTGGTCCATGGGCTGCATGTAAACCTACAACATTCTTAAGTGCAAACTGAACCAGATTACAATGTAATTGGGAAATATCTTTATTTGGTTGTTTTTTAAATCTATAATTTATTTTTCCATTCTCAACATTCACTTCCACAAGAGTTTGAATTCAAAATTTTCTCCCCATCTCTCTCCAACCCCCACCCCAGGAGAGCATGTACCCCATGCACCCCTTCCTCCAGTCTCACCTCCCTTCCATTACCCCCTTTCTTCCATCTTGCTCCCCTCTATTTTCCTGTAGGGTAAAATATATTTTTATACCCCATTGCCTATACAACTTATTTTCCAGTTGCATGCTAAAATAATTTTTAGCATTCATTATTAAAGGTTTTGAGTTTTATATTCCCTTCCTTCTTCCCTCCCCACCCACCCTCATTGAGAAAACAAGCAATTCAATACAGGTCATACATATGTAGTCATGCAAAGCACTTCCATAATAGTTATGGAAAAGGCTAACCACATTTCCCTCTGTCCTATTCTGCTCTCCATTTATTCCATTTTCTCACATGACCTGTCCTCCCACAATAATGCTTGCTTCTGATTATCCCTTTCCCCAATTTGTAGTCCCTTCTATTATCTTCCTTCTCCTATCCCCTTCTCCCCTGCCTTCCTGCAGCGTAGACTCCCATATCCAACTGAGTGTGTGTTATTCCCTACTTAAGCCAAATCCCATGAGAGTATGGCTCACTTATTTCCTTTCATCTCCCCCCCACTTCCCCTCTATTATAAAAGTTTTTTCTTGCCTCTTTTATGTGAGATGATTTGCTACATTCTACCTCTCCTTTTCTCTAACTCCTAGTACATTCCATTCAACAGTAAATTTTATTTTTTAGGTATTCTCCCCCTTCATATTCAGCTCACCCCGTGCCCTCTAAGTATATATAAATATACATACATATACTGATGTACATATACATACCTACACATATATAATACACACATACAAACATACCCAAACACACCTACACACACACACACACATAATTCCCTCTAACTCTCTTAATAGTGAAAATGGTCTCATGAGTTACAAATAATATCTTTCCATGTAGGTATGTAAACAGTTCAACTTTAATGAGTTCCTTAAGGCTTCTCTTTTCTGTTTATCTTTTCATGTTTCTCTTGATTCTTGTATTTGAAAATCAAATTTTCTATTCAGTGCTGGTCTTTTCAACAAGAATGCTTGTAAAACCTTGTAAGATTCATTGAAATTCCATTTTTTTCCCCTGAAGTATTATACTTAGTTTTGCTGGGTGGGTGATTCTTGGTTTTAATTCTATCTCCGTTGACCTCTGGAATATCATATTCCAAGCCCTTCAATCTGTTAGTGTAGAAGCTGTTAAATTTTGTGTTGTCCTGATTCTATTTCCACAATACTTGTTTCTTTCTGGCTGCTTGTAATATTTTCTCTTTGACCTGGGAACTCTGGAATTTGGCTACTTCTATTCCTAGAAGTTTTCCTTTCGTGGTCTCTTTCAAGAAGTGATCAGTGAATTCTTTCCACTTCTATTTTATCCTCTGATTCTAAATATCAGGGCAGTTTTCTTTGATAATTTCTTGGAAGATGATGTCTCAGCTCCTTGTTTGATTATGGTATTCAGGTAGACCAATAATTTTAAAATTATCTCCCCTGGATCTATTTTCCAGATCAGTTGTTTTTCCAGTGAGATATTTCACATTATCTTCCATTTTTTCATTCTTTTGGTTTTGTTTTGTAATTTCCTGATTTCTCATAAAATCATTAGTTTCCATCTGCTTCATTCTAATTTTTAAAGAACTATTTTCTTCAGTGAGCTTTTGAACCTCCTTTTCCATTTGGCCAATTCTGCTTTTTTTTAAAATTAATTTATTGAAGTTTTCAACATTCATTTCACAAAATTTTGAGTTCCAAATTTTCTCCCTGTCTCTCCCCTCCCCCTCCCTCCAAACGCCAAGCATTCTAACTACCCCTGTCACCAATCTGCCCTCCCTTCTAACATCCCTCCCTTCCCTTATCCCCATCTTTTTTGTCCTATAGGGCAAGATAAATTTCTATGCCATTACCTGTATTTCTCATTTCCTAGTTGTATGCAATAAGAATACTCAACAGCTGTTCCTAAAACTGAGTTCCAACTTCTCTTCCTCCCTCCCCACCCATCCCCACTGGGAAGGGAAGCAATTCAACATAGGTCATATCTGTGTAGTTTTGCAAATGGCTTCCATAACAGTCATGCTGTGCAAGACCAACTATATTTCCCTCTATCCTATCCCGCCCCTCACCTCTTCTACTCTCTCTCTTGACCCTGTCCCTCCCTAGGAGTGCTGACTTCTAATTCCTCCCTCCTCCCATTGCCCTCCCTTCCATCATCCCCTCTACACTTCTTATACCCTTGCCCCCCCCACTTTCTTGTATTGTAAGATAGGTTTTCATACCAAAATGAGTGCACATTTTGTTCCTTCCTTTAGTCAAATGTGTTGAGAGTAAGCTTCATGTTTTTTTCTCTCACCTCCCTGCTTTTTCCCTCCACTGAAAAGTCTTTTACTTGCCTCTTTTACAAGACATAATTTGCTCCATTCCATTTCTCCCTTTCTCCTTCCAATACACTTTTCTCTCACCCCTTAATTTCATTTTTTAAGATATGACCCCATCCCATTTGACTCAACCTGTATTCTCTGTCTCTATGTATATGTGTGTGTGTGTGTAATCCCACTAACTACCAGATACTGAAAAAAGTTTCAAGAGCTACAAATATTGTCTTTCCATGTGGGAATGTAAACAGTTCAACTTTAGTAAGCCCCTTATGATTTCTCTTTGCTGTTTACCTTTTCATGCTTCTCTTGAGTCCTGTGTTTCAAAGTCAAATTTTCTTTTTTAGCTCTGGTCTTTTCATCAAGAATGCTTGAAAGTCCTCTATTTCACTGAAAGACCATTTTTTCCCCTTAAGTATTATATTCAGTTTTGCTGGGTAGGTGATTCTTGGTTTTAATTCTAGTTCCTTTGACTTCTGGAATATCATATTCCATGCCCTTCGATCCCTTAATGTAGAAGCTGCTAGATCTTGTGTTATCCTGATTGTATCTCCACAATACTGGAATTGTTTCTTTCTAGCTGCTTGCAATATTTTCTCCTTTACCTGGGAACTCTGGAATTTGACCACAATATTCCTAGGAGTTTCTTTTTTTGGATCTCTTTCAGGAGGTGATTGGTGGATTCCTTGAATACTTATTTTGCCCCCTGGTTCTAGAATCTCAGGGCAGTTTTCCTTGATAATTTCATGAAAGATGATGTCAAGGCTCTTTATTTGATCATGGCTTTCAGGTAGTCCCATAATTTTTAAATTGTCTCTCCTGGATCTGTTTTCTACGTCAGTTGTTTTTCCAATGAGATATTTCACATTCTCTTCCACTTTTTCACTCTTTTGGTTTTGTTTTGTGATTTCTTGGTTTCTCATAAAGTCATTAGCCTCCATCTGTTCCACTCTAATTTTTAAAGAACTATTTTCTTCAGTGAGCTTTTGAACCTTTTTTTCCATTTGGCTAATTCTGCTTTTGAAAGCATTCTTCTCCTCATTGGCTTTTTGAACCTCTTTTGCCAACTGATTTAGCCTATTTTTAAAGGTGTCATTTTCCTCAGCATTTTTTTGGGGTCTCCTTTAGCAAGGTGTTGACCAGCTTTTCATGAATTTCTTGCATCTCTCTCATTTCTCTTCCCAATTTTTCCTCCACCTCTCTTACTTAATCCTTTTGGAGCTCTTCCATGGCCTGAGATCACTGAATATTTATTTTGGATGTTTGGCAAACAAAAGCCTTGACTTTTATGTCTTTCCCTGATGGTAAGCATTGTTCTTCGTCATGTGAAAGGATGGGAGAAGATATCTGTTCACCAAGAAAGTAACCTTCTATAGTCTTATTTTTTTTTCCGTTTTCTGGGCATTTTTCCCAACCAGTTACTTGACTTTTGGGTCCTTTGTTAAGAGTAGGGCATACTCTGGGGATCTGTAAGATCTCCAAGGTGGCACAATCAAGTGTGTACACTAGTCTGGGAGCAGGCAGAGATTTTTGTGACCAGAATCTTAGCAGAGTTTCCTCTTTTTTTTTTCCGCCAAGCCAGCACTGGGGGCTGAGATTCAGATAAGCTGTGGGGGCAGGGCCATCATTCAGTGTGAGCTAAAGATCAGTTGCCCCAGGGCCTCTACACAGGGCTGAGGTAAGAATTGGCTGCTCAGTGCCCCTAGGGGTTTTAACCATCCAACAATGGATGTGGGCTGCTGTGGGAACTGCTGCCGCCTGCCCGATGTGGCCTCTGTGGCCGCTGCCCAAGGCTGGAACTATGAGAAGGCCCTTCTCCCTTCTTGGCCAGCTAAAAAAACCCATCACTGACCTTTGGTGCCTGCGGGTTGAGGGATCTGTGAACCACTGCAATTGCGACTGGAGGTTCCACCCCCGAGGTCTGCTTGTGTCCTCCCAGAGTCAAGCCATGCTGTGGGGACAAGGCTGGGCTGGGCCCCGCTCTGCATCCCATGCAACAGACATTTCCTGTTGGCCTTTCAGGTCACCTTGGTCTTGAAATCTCCTCCACTCTGTCTTTCTGTGATTTCTGCTGCTCTAGAATTTGTCGAAAGTCTTTCTTCACAGGTATTTTATGGGCTTTGCAGGAAGAGCTGCCATGCATATGTATGTCTTTCTACTCCACCATCTTGGCTCTGCCCCCGCCAATTCTCCTCACTGGCTTTCTGGACCTCTTTGTGCCATGTGAGTTAGTCTATTTGTAAAGGTTTCCTTCAGGATTTTTTTGGGTCTCCTTTAGCAAGCTGTTGACTCGCTTTTCATGATTCTTCCTGCATCGCTCTCATTTCTCTTCCCAATTTTTCTTCCACTTTGATTTTCAAAATCCTTTTTGAGCACTTCCATGACCTGAGACGACTGCATTTTTTTTTTGGAGGCTTTGGATGCAGACACCTTGACCTTGCTGTCTTCCTCTGATTGTATGCTTTGCTCTTACTCATCCAAAAGAGTGGAAGAAAATACCTTTTCAACAATAAAGTAACCTTCTATAGGCTTATTACTTTCCCACCCCCCCTTTTGGGCATTTTTCCAGCCTCTTATTTGATTTTTGAGTCCTTTGTCAAATGGAGGGTTATACTACCCTAGGCTTCACAGGTTTTGTGCAGCTGTTCTCTGAGATATTTCTAGGGAGTAAGTTCTCAGTTCCTCCAAGATGGCACTATCAAGGGAAAGGACTTTACTCCTCTCCTGGCCTGTGCTCTGGTCTGTGAGCAACCAAAAGTACTCTTTTCTGCCCTAGAACTGCAAGTTGGATTCCCTCTCCACAGCTGCCACCAGCTCCGCCACACCAGCCAATGCTCCACCTCACTCCAGGACCACCACTCAGAACTGAGACCAAAATCATCAGCTCGATTCCCCCAGGGTCTGTAGACTAAGAGCTCCAGATGCCCTGGGGCTAGAGTCAGACCAAGCCCCGCTTTCACCCAAGTGAAAGAGCTTTCCTGCTGACCTTTGAAGCTGTCTGTGGCGTTTGTGAGTTGAGAAATCTGGAAACCACAGCAGCTATCCATGATTTAATGCTTTGAAGCCCATTCCAGTCCTGTCCATGCTGCACAGCCCATGCTAGGCTGTGCTCTGCTCTGAGCCCAGTGTGACAGACCTTTCCTGTTAGCCCTTCCAGGTTGTCTTGGGCTGCAAATCTGTTTCACTTAGTTATTTTGTGACTTCTGTTGCTCTAGAATTTGTTTAATTTTTCACAGGTATTTTAAGGGCTATGAGGGGAGAGCTAAAGCATGTCCATCCTTCTACTCCATCATCTTGGCTCCTCCAAGAAATATTTGTAAAAATAAAAATTCAATAAAACATAAATAATACTACATTTTAAAACTAAGTCAATATGTATTCCATAGGAATTGTTATGTATGGTTTAGTAGCACTATTTCTATTTGAGTTTGACACTAGTGATTTAGACAAAGGTATGAAAATTGAGTACTTATAAATCAACTTCTGATCTATGATTATATCTAATTATGACAGCAGAATTTAAAAGCTCTTTCACAAAGTTCCACTCTGATTTTGCATTGTGTCATGGAGATGAGTCTGGATTCTCTAAAGGCTATATCAGTGGATTCTAGCAGTTTTTACAGGTTACACAAGTATGGAGAGGTTCTTCACCATCACCTTGACTTTCCAAACCATGAAAAACAGAAATACAAAATAGGCTTCAGTAAGAATCACACAGTGTTCTAACTATAAACTTTAATTTGGCCACTGGAATGTGGAGATTCCTGTCTAATGATTAACCAATAGTCATGTTATTGTAGGAACTGAATCGTATTGATCTTGACATTTTCAATATAATAAAATCAGAAGAAGGAAGCTGCCACTAAATAGAAAGCTAGTTTGCAGGTAATTCTTTGGAAAATCAAATTAAGTAACTGGTAGAGAGTTAGTATATGGGATGTTTGTTTCATCTTATATTACAGGGCTCATGATACATACTTGTAAAAAGACCATCATAAAAACTGTAGATTATACATCAACATCAGTAAAGGATGAAGAGGCAGAGAAATTTTAAAAAGAATGTGGTAAGACCTTCCAAATTAAATTCTTTAGCACTTTGACACTTGATGATTTCATAGCAAAGGTGGGAAGAAGTAAAGAGGGAGAAGGGTCAAAGATTTATCTCAAATATGCAGAAGCCTCATGCATATACATCACTAATACTTTCTTTGAGAAAAGAACTGGTAGGTGTTAGACATGGTGAACAAATAATACCACATTATATTTTAACACAAAATAATACCACAAAAAATTAAATAGATTATATTTTAACAGATGGAGAAAGACTTGTTACTGCTGTTGGAGTTATTTCTCAATCTGCTATCTATATATAATCAGATAACTGACTTGGTGAAACAAAGATCAAAATCAGAATGAGGGCTAAAAGAAATTAAGTAATAATAAAAAATATAAAGACATAATTGAAATAATTTAATTCAGAAATTATTCAAGTAAGTTACTGATAATGAAGAATACATAACAGACAGTAGAAAGGACACTGGCATTAAATTAAAAAATTCAATATGACTTTAACAAATATATGTTAGATGCCATAACAAGGAGATTAAAAGAGCCTTGAAAAGCAACTTAGTCAACAAACTGACTTATCTGACAAGTGAAGAGAGATGTCAGCCAAAAGCAATCGAGATTTAGATATAAACTTATCTAGAGCTGTAAGATCTTCCACCCAACATGTACTTGCCTCCACCTGCCTCCAGGTACACCACCACCTCCTCTCTCTCTCTTAAGGGTTTAAATTTGCCACTTCAGTTTGCCGTGGATGATGATATATAGCTGCCCTCAGTTGCTGACAATAGCTGCAGAATGTGCAAAGTTGGCTTAGCAGGAGATGGTGTCCTTTGGACTGTCTTCCCTTTTACTGTTGGGTGCCCCAGATAGGTATGATGGTGGATATGGTCCAGAAATACAGCTTATGTGGAGGATGAGGATGAGACCAAGAAAGGTATTCTAACCCTGAAGTATCCCACTGAACATGATTGTCACCAACTGGAATGACATGGAGAAGATGTGGCATCATATTTTTTAAAAAAATTATTTTCTCCCTGATTACATATAAAAACAATTTTTAAGATTCTTTTTTTAAAATTATGTTCCAAATTCTCTTCCTCCTTCCCTTTCTTTCCCCCTCCCTGAGATGTAAGCAACCACATTCAAACTCTTGACATCATCAATTCAGATGCATTTCTAGAGGAGGTAAAAATGGCACTGCAAAGAATCAAGATGGGACAAGCAGGTGGACTGGACCAAATGCATGTGGAGGAGACTCAGGCTGGAGGCATCAGAGTTCAGCACTCTATCTACTGTGTAGCCTATTCGCCATAAACAATATCCGACCTTATTAATATTGAAAAGGGGGAAAACAACAACTCTCCACCTCAATTCCCACTTTCCTTCCTATACACACTTTAAGGGCATTCTTGATGACAGAATCAGAAGGGAACAGGGAGATTTTGTAAGAGACTACCTGCAGATTTACATCTTCACCATCAAATAACCATCAGATGCATGTAAGAGAATAGGGGCAGCTACATGGCTCAGTGGATAGAGCACTGGGCCTGGAGTCAGGAAGCCCTAAGTTCAAATTTGGCCTCAGACACTTCCTAGCTGTTTGACCTTTGGCAAGTTAACAAAAAATTGTAAATGAGTATCATCCAGGGAACCCTCATGGTTGGTGTGAGCAGGCTGTAATACGTTAACAGATTAGAAACTCTGAAGGACAGGAGAAGAGGATATCAGGAAGGAAATGCATAATCTAAAAAAGAATGACTGGTCACCTGGCTGGAGCAAAGTATAAGTGAAAGGCCCAAGTCCTTGACTGGTATCCTCATGATGTCAAGACAAACTGAGGAGATCCCTGGTAATTCAAGGGAACTCCTTATGGTGAGTATATGAGGACATAAACAAGGATACGCAGGCACTGACAGGCTGTGATCCATTTCACTGAAAGAAACATCCCTATCAATGAGATAATAGATCTATTTGCATATTTAAAAGCAAATGTTGGTCACTAGTGAAACATCTTTTTCTTTATATAACTTGTTTTGTTTTTTTTTTAACTTTGAGAGGGATGAATAAATGGAACATATCTGTAAAATTCCACTATGTTAGTACTGAGAGTTTGGTCTTTGAAAAACCACATTATTTGTTTATATTTGGAGAACTGGCACCACTTTTAATCTAAGAAATTGTGTTATATCATCAAAGGCAAAAGAAGATGCTTAGAGAAAATATGGAAACATGAAATGTGATCCTATACTTAGTACCAAAGAACAGTTATGGTGAAGGTCCTAGAAATGTCACCTTGTGGCAGGTAAGTGAAAGAGTGAGCCTCTACTATTCCATTCTTTGTTGCAAAAGAACCCATTGGAGATAGCATATTTTTTACTAAAAAAATAACCTACAAATATTCCTCTACCTAAAAATTAACAAAGCGTCAATGACACCTTCAAACCACAATTTTTCCCAGTGCTAAAGTAAGCCAATTTGCCAGGTAAATTGAAATGGAAGTAAGGTGTTTTGGTGGGTGCATAAATATTTCCCAGTATGTGAAAGAGGTGATACACAGAGGGAATAAAATATAGTGAAAAGAGAACTGGATCTGGGATCCAGGGTACTAAGTCTGCATCCAAGTTCAGTTAGCTGTGACTCATGGATGAAGATGCTGAACTACATGATTGCTAAGCTCCAAATCTATGATTAAGGACTGAATTTAGCTTTTCATATCAAGACCTCCCAGAAGGCTGGCTACTAATTCCTAATTCTATCATTTGAATTCCTTAATTTATTTCTTTTTTTCAAAATATCAACATTCAGCATGAAAATAGGAGGAAAACAAAAAAAAATCTGGTTAGTGAAGAAAAGGCTGCGTTAAAAGGATCAGAAGGTGGTAGTTTGGTGCTGGAAGGGGGAGGGATAAAAGTGAAGGGGATAAAGTAGTGAGTCTAATCAAATCACTTAAAAAAGCCACAGTCTCTCAGAGTTAACCTTGCCAATCAGAGCCTGTAGTTGTAGGAGAGGAGCATGCCTGTGCACATTAAACTGGGAGTGTGTCCTTGAACCCATGGTGCACTTCCCTCTCTCCTGAAGTCTAGGCAGGCTTTGTAAATGAGCACCCTCAGAAAGGGCCTTGAATTCCATTAAGAGAGCTTCTTAAGAGGGAGAAAGCCTCAAGTGGCAGCCTCCACGGCATAGCCAGCTCATACCCTTTACCGATATTAGAGGTGAGCTCATGGGATTAAGTCTGCAAGAGCCCAGAAAATTAAAAAGGACGAACCTACTGACAAAGGCTATTATACCAACAAGATGACAATATTTATTCCTAAACCGTTTGTTCTTAAAGAGACACTATTCATTTAAAAATATTACTGCAACATCTTTTGGGATAAGATAAAACTAATATGGTAATTAGGTAATTACCTTCTGTGAAGTTCTATCTTGGTGTGATAGAAAAAAATCACAGTCCCTATCAACCATAGGAATAACTAATTGATACATTATAGTTTTCAAAGAGCTTATATGTTATCTCTTGAGATATCCCAGTGCATATAAGAAACCATGTAATTACTATTATAGAGAGGAGGAGAAAATGGAGTAAACTAGCTAGGTAGGGTAGATTTTCTTTTTTTGCCTTGGCTGTTATACATACTTAAATTGTTACATAGGTAAGAATGGGTCATTGAAATCCAGCCATCCTCAATTCTCTGACCTGCTTTAAGCATTTATTCTTATATGCAAAAATCTGGAGGCATCTTGTGTAGGTGTACTATGTCAATTAATATATCAGAGAGCCAAATTCCTCACACCAAACAAAAGAGCAGGATGGAATGTTTTTAAAAAAAAAAAAAAAGCCTCAAAAGACAAAAAGATAGGTTCAAAGTCACAACCTAATTTAAGAGGAAATATACATTTTACCCTATATGTTCACTTTTATTATAAAGTTTTATTCAACAAATCCAGGATACAAGAACATTAATATGATAAGAAATGCTACAGCATAAAGCTACCATTTACAGGGTTTTATTAATATAATGTCTTCTGTGATGCCATAGAATTTAATCTCATTGTCTAGAAAAAGGTAAGCACATGATGCAAGTAAGCTGTGTCAAAAATCTCTTCAGAAAAACATGCTATGGAAAGATAGTCAAAGAAACACCATTGGATTTTTTTTCCTTTTTCTAACTTAAGATTTACAGATCTCAAAACAGCTCTTAAAATAAAAAGGCAGAAAAATATTCCCATGACTTGGGAAAGATCTTAAAGACATACAGGGTAAAAGATCCTCATGGTACTGAATGGTGTCTATTCCTGGTTTCCTGGGAGAAGGAAATGAACTAAATAAAAAGGAGAAGTAAATTACATAGGTGACTTGGAGAGATCAAGGAAGCGCAGTGGAGAGTGCTGGGCCTGGAGTCAGAGAGACCTGAGTTCAAAACCAGTCATACACACTTACTAGCTGTGTGGCTCTAGACAAGCATTTAATCTCTATTTGCCTCAGTTTCCTCAACTATAAAATGGGGATAATAGTAGCACCCAGCTCCCAGGGTTGTTGTATGGATCAAATGAGATAATATTTAAAAAGCACTTAGTGCAGAGTATGGCTCGTAATAACCATATTTTCCCTTTTCCCTTGCCCTCCCTGGAGGAATTTGGAGTAGTAAAGTATATCAGAGGTTCAATTTGGGGAGAAGGAATTTGTAAAATGAATGAATCAATGAATAGTCAATAAACACTTATTAAATACTTATTATATACCAGGGACTGCACCAAATAATAGGGAAACAAAAAGGCAAAAGACAGTCCCTGCCTTTGAGGAGCTCGGAATCTAATTGGAGAGACAACATGCAAACAAATATGTATAAACAGGCCATATACAAGATAAATAGGAAATAATTAATAGAAGAAAAGCACTACAATTAAGAGGGGTGGGGAAAGGATTCTTGTAAAAGACAGGATTTTATTGGGATTGAAAGAAAGCAGGGGAGTCACTAGATGAAGTTGAGGAGAGACAGTGTTCCAAGCACAGGGGACAGGCAGAGAAGATTCCTGGAACCAAGAGAAAAGAGTGTCTTGCATGCGGAACAGCCAATGTCCCTGGATTAAAGAGTATATGTTGGAGAGTAAGGCATAAGGAGACTGGAAAGGTAGGAGAGAACTAAGTTAAGAAGAATTTTGAAAGCTAAACAGAACATTTTGTATGCAGTTCTAGAGGCAAAAGGGAGCCACTTTTTTGGTTAGTGAGTGGGGGAGTGACATGGTTGAACTTATACTTTAGGAAAATCATTCTGGTGACTGAATGGAGGACTGGAGTGAGAAAAAACTCAAGGCAGGCAGATTTATCAGCACGCTATTGCAATAATCCAGTATGAGGTGATGAGGGCCTATACCAGGGTACTGGCAGTATCACAGGAGAAGAGTTGTGTTGGAAAGATGTTGCAAAGGTGAAATTGACACGTTTTCATAATTAGATCAGTTATGGAGGGTGAGATAGTGAAGAGTTGCAGATGACTCCCAGGCTATAAGCTTAGTGGTGCCTTCTACAGTAACTGGGAAGGTGGAACAGGGGAGAATTTGGGGAAAAGATAATTAGTTCTGCTTGCTTGTAAGGCCATTGGAGATATGAGACTGGAAGTCAGCAGAGCGATTGGTACAGGATAGGTAGATTTAACAATCATCAGCACAGAGGAAGCTAATGACGTTCTAAGACACCAACCAATCATATATATATATATATATATAAAAACCAAAAGAATGAAAAAACAGAAGAGAGTGAAACATCTCATCAGCAAAACAAGTGATCTGGAGAACAGAACAAGGAAAAATAACATAAGAATAGTCAGACTACCTGAAAATTATGACAAAAAAAGAATCTTGATACATATTACAAGAAATTATCAAGGAAAACTGACCTGAAGTTCTAGAATAAGCAGGCAAAGTAGAAACAGAAAAAAAAAATCTACCAATCATCACCTAAAAGAGATCCTAGGGGGAAAACTTATATCACAGCCAAGATTCAAAGCTGCCAGATTAAGGAGAAAATACTGGAAGCAACAGGAAAAAAAAAATTTAAATATAACGGAGCTACAATAAAGATTACAAAAGACTTAGCAGCTACTACATTAAAAGACTGTAGGTCTTGGAATGCTCTACTGCATAGAGCAAAAGAGCTGGCATTATGATCAAGGTTAACTTACCCAGCAAAGTATAATCCTGAATGAAGAAAAAAATGGACATTTAACAAAGACTTTCAGGTTTTTGTGACAAAAAACCCCCAGAACTTATGGGAAAATTCGATATATAACATCCAGGAGAAATATAAAGCAAACATTAAAGACCAATTATAAGGGACTCAATAAGGTCAAATTGTTTATTTCACATAGGTTAAAATATTACCAGTACTCTTATGATTGTTATTATTTGGGTAGTTTGAAAGAAAGGCATGAGCTGAACTAAGTACGACAGGATGATTCTAAAAATTTAAAACTGTATAGGGAGAGATAAAATGCAGTAATTATCTCATACAAATAAGGCATAAAAAGAAAAACTAATACAGAAGAAGCCAGCGGGGAGGAGGCTGGATAGTGCTGGAACCTTACTCTCACTTGGAATGGGTTAAGGAGGGAACAGCATGTATATATAGAAGGGGATATAAAAGTCGTCTAAATTCAGAAAGAAATAAAACAGCATGGGGACAGGGTAAGGGGAGAGGATAAGGGAGAGACTCTTACAGGGGTGAGTAGGATAAGGAATAAGAAGGCAAGGTAGTGGGTAGAAGTAAAGCAGAGGAGTGAGGAGGGATAGAGTAAATAGGGTGATAAGTGAGGAAAAATAGGAAGGAGGAAAATGCACAAGCAATTGAAGTTTAAAATGTGAATGGGACAACCATAAAACATAAAACAGAAATGGAGAGCATATTAAAAATTTTAATTCAACAATATGCTGCTTTCAGGAAATAACATAAAAAATGAGAGATGCACAGAAAGACAAAATAAAGGTCAGGAGTAGAATTCAGTATGTAAAAAAAGTCGGGATAGTAATCATGATCTCAGATAAAGTTAAAATAGATTTAATCTAAAGTGAAAAATAGAGAAACTACACGATGTGTCAACAGTATCATTCAATATTGTTTTAGATCATTTAAAATACCTAGACAGTATCAGGAACTATATGAACATAAACGTAAAACACCTTTTACACAAATAAACTCAGATCTAAATAACTGAAGTAATATTTATTTTTTATGGGTAAGAATACAATTTTTAAAATGCTAATTTTACCTAATATACTTATTTAAACCATTCTATTAAATTACTAAAAAATTATTTTACTGAGTTAGAAAAAAATAACACAGTTCAACTGGAAGAAAAAAGGTATGGAATTTCAAAGAAACCAGGGAAAAAAAGATGCAAAGGAAGTAGATTCAGCAGTATCAGAGCTTAAACTATATTATGAGGTAAAAGCACTGCTAAAATATAAAAAGGATCATTCTGATTATTTTAAATTAAAATTTTCTTGTATAAATAAAACTTACATAGCTGAAAATAGAAGGAATGAAGAAAACTGGGGCGGAAAACTTTCATAGACAATTTCACAGATAGGATGTGATTGGGTTGGAATATTGCTGTGGTGAAGTAAATATTGAGTTGGTTGATGTAGAAAAACATGGAAAGACTTGGACATACGAAGGAAGAAGCCACCTACCTTCAGAGAAACAGTCGATAGAAGGAAATAAACAGAGTATGATCTTACATATATATGTGTGTGTATATGGTGTATATATGTATATGTTTATAGTTATCTAAGATATAGATATCTATAGATATACATATCCTTGCTTAATTGTAGCCTTTTTTGCGGGGGAAGGGGGAAGAGGGGAAAAAAATAAAGTAAAAAAGTACAAAGCAGAGAACAAAAGAAAACCAACAAGGAAGCAAAGAAAAGCTAGGTAGCTTTAAAAACAAAGTGCAGTATTTATTACATAGGCTTTCTTGAAATGGGAATTTATTTGTTTATACTGAATCCTCTCTTTATGGTCTGTTGTGTACATGGAAATTAATTATCTCATTTTGTATTTAAGTTTAAAATAAAAAAATTACAAAAAATAAATTAAAAATGTAAAAATAAAGAAAAATTATTTAGAAACAACAAAAAAGGAGAATAAATCAAATATCAAATGATTTCCTGTGTGGGAAACTCCTGGTAAAGAAATTCCCTCTACTTCTTAAAAAAAACAAAAAAATCACCAGCATAGACATGGCAATTAAATAAATGAAACCAATAAGATCATCAAGAGAAACAGTACAGAAGGAGGCTGAAAGAAGGCCCAGACTAGAGAACCCTGAAAGATACCTGTGCTTAGAGGGAGTGATCTGGATGAGAATCCAGCAAAGGAGACTGAGAAGAAGTGATCAGATAGGCAGAAAAAAGAAACAAGAGAGAGTGGTGTCCCAAAATCTTAGAGGGAAGAGAGTACAAAGGTGGAGAGAGTAATCAACAGCGTCAAACAAAGTCTGTAGAGAGGTCAAGAGAAATGAGAATTGAGCAAAGGCTACTGGATTTGGTAACTAAGATATCACTGATAACTCTAGAGGGAGCTAAAGAGTCAAACAGATAGGTACAGGAATACATATAGAGAGGAGGTAGATGTGGCTTTGGAGTTGTAGAGACTAAGGAAGGGAAGCTGAATGGTGTCAAACTCTTAACACAGCTAAGTCACTCACAACTGCTCATCGTACACTACTACTGTTCCTTTGTACACAGTACATTTCACTTTGCAGCAATTCATTGTCGAGATTCTTAAGAGGTGACAATTGGCTGTAGCAGTTTTAACAAGTTACTGAGGGTTTAACTACCCAAAAGTAGCTAAAAATTGCAACCAGTAAGGAGAGTAGGGAAAAGTGTGTAGTAACTTGCATTGTGAGTGGGCAATGTTTTCATTTTTGCCTTGTTTGAGGCTATAAGCCTCTACATATGTATCAACAGACATTCTTCCCTAGACTCTACCAGCTTTAGGTAAAGGGCCACCTTGTAACAATATCAGCTGATGACCAACTACTGCTAAATACTGGTCTGGGTAAGAAACAGTATTTCCATTGTAGAGGTAAAAGAAATCTGAGAAATCCAATGATCTCATTTTGCAGATAACTGTAGCACTTAGCTTTCTCCAGCAGTGACTAAAAAAGGAAGCCAATAAGCTGCCTTCCACTTGCACTGTTACAAATCCTTGAGAGTAGGTAGTGTATCTAAAATTTCTTGTGTGTACTAAGCTATGGGCCCTGGGACCTTGTAGGTACTCTGCAAATGCTTGCTGAGTGGCTGATGGAATAGAAATTCAGAAGTAACCTAGTGGCATTCCCCTCGTACACAGAATTGTTTAAATCACAAAATAATTATGCAGGCAAAATATTTTTGGCTACGAGAAGAAAGACAAGTGCCAAGGGAAAAGATGGCTGAAAATGACTAACAAAGGTGATTATGGATATGTATTTTGAAGAGATCTTTAAAAATTCAGTAGTTTTAAAATTTACAAATATCTAATTCTGAAAATATAGAATTCAATGTTTCCATGTCCTTAACATTGAGTTGTCATTAATGACATTTTAATATATGCAGGAATAGCTTTAAAATTTACCACTTCAGTTTAACTTTCACTATTCTACTTTTTCTCCCCACATTTCCTTTGAATAAGCCCTTTTCATGAGAACTAAGATTTTAGAAACTGGGTAATTTTTTACTAATTTTTTTTTTGTCACTTTAATATTGAGTACTCACTTCTTTAGGTAAGTATTTGTTAGCAAGAATGAACAACCTGCAGTCTTTTAGCTCACAGTACATTGTGAATCAAGTTCAAATTACTTTGAGTTCAGAGAACACCCAGTGTCACCTTATTTTTACATCTAACTGAATTATAGGACACCGTCAAAGTGTTATGACCTGGTATAGTAAATTGCTCCTCCTTAATGGTCCCCTAGCTACATTCCCTCTTACTGCTTCCGTAAGTCACAGAACTGTTGACTTCTTATACAAGTGTTACCCTGGGATATCATACTTCTTCAATGAAATGTTTCAAAAATCACAACTACATAAACTGATTTACTATTACTGTTTTCAAAGCCAATTATACCATTAGGATTGATCTATTTGAACTAATTATTAATTTGCCAACACAGTTTTTGTTGAAGGAGGTAGCAGAGCAAAGGTGGCTGAATTTGGAGTCAGAGGACCTGGATTTGAGTCTTAGCTGTGCCACTGACTACCTTTATGAAGAGGGAAGACACTGCCTTTTTTGTCTCATCTGTAAAATGAAAGGAAAATATTAGCTCTAAATCTATGCTCATATGACTGAGAGCTCACACAATATAAGAAAAAACATTAGAATTAAGAAACCTGGGTTCAAGTTCAGCCTGCCACTGACTAGCTTTGTTAGGTTGGCAAATCACTCAACCTCTATGGGATTCAATTTTCATACAAGGAAATGAAGGTGTTAAACCACACGATCCCCAAGGTCCCATTCTTCTAAAATTCCAAGATCTGTCATTCATTGCTACATGTGTAACGATACGTAAAATATAAGTGCTATATTTTAGAAAGTATACCGAAAAATGAGCACATCCAAAAGTAGACAAACCAGGATACCGACAGAAGTACAAGTCATGAATGACATGAGGAACAGCTGGAGGAACTGAGGAAATGATGACTAAGGCCAAAAGCTGGGGGCGGAAGAGAGAAGGAAAGAATGGTAGATGACTTTAAGTATTTGATGGGATATCATAGAGACAAGGTCTTGCCATTGTACCACTTGTCAAGAGAGAGCTTAACTGAGGAGTAATGAGAAAAAATTCTAGAAAGGTACATCTGTTTGCTGTTAGAAGTGACCAAACATGAATGCATGGCTTCTCATAGCAGAGAGTTCCCCATTACTGAGTATCTTCCACAATTGTCTGGATGACTACTAGTTGGGGATAGCGGAGCTTCAAGACCACATTATTATATTAGGCTTGACTGAAGAACTTGGGAACTTTTAGACTGAAGAAAAATTTAAAAGTAAATGTATTCGAGTTATCTGAAGAACTATTACAAGGAAATAGTAATGCTTACTCCAGGTAGCAGAACTGCGACTAACAGATGAAAGTTACAACGAGAAACACAGTGGTTGGATACAAGGAAAAACTGCCTGACAAGGATGATCTAAAAGCAGAAGAGCCGATCTAGTTGTGTAGTGGGTTTCCTGTGAAGTGTTGTTATTCAGTCACTTCAGTCATGTCTGGCTCTTCATGACCCCACTTGGAGTTTTCTTGGCAGTGATACTGGAATGGTTTGCCATTTCCCTCTCCAGCTCATTTTACAGATGAGGAAACTGAGACAAACAGGGTTAAGTTAACCCAGGGTCACAAAGCCAGTAAGTGCCTAAGATCAGATTTGAATTCAAGAAGATGAGTCTTCCTGAATCCAGGTCTGGCACTCTACCCACAGCACCACCCTAGCTGCCCATCGCTAAAAAGAAGCACTCAAGTAAAAGTCAGATGGCCATTTGTTGACTATGATATAGAAATGATTCTTGTTCATTTGGAACGGATTGGATCAGAGGGCCTTTGAGATTCCTTCCAACTTTAATACTGTCATTTCAAGATTCCTTTTTAGTCACAAGTGAACTATAAAGTTTCTGAGGTTTCTTTCAACTCTGAGATTCCATGATTCTGTTATATTTATGTAAAAGACTGACATTACAAAAAAAAAGGGTATACTTTTCAGCAGCGTACTTCAAGAAAGGTATCTGACAGAAAGTAGGTATAGACCAACATTTCACACCGATAAACTACAAATAAACCAAGATAAAATGCAAATGGATATATGACTGAGACAAAAAAGGGGACATAATAAGAAAATTAGGAGCAAAGACATTATCTTATTGGTACTCTGAAGTACCATATACTATGAATACTACATATTCTGTATAGAATTCTATATTCTATGTAGAGTAATTCTATATATATGAGGGGACAGAAAGGATCATAGAAGATAAAATGAATAATTTTGATCAACCATATGAAAACATGCTCCAAATCACTAACACTTAATAAAATGCAAACTGAAGCAATTCTAAAGTTCTACCTTATACCCAACAGATAATGAAATAAGAGGAAAATGAAAAATGTTGGAGGGGCTTCAGTAATACAAACACACTAATGGATTTTTGGTAGAGCTGTGAATTAGTCCAGTCATTTTGTAAAGCATTTGGGAATTATGTCCAAAAAGTCACTAAATTGTCCCTTTGACCTGCCAATAACACTGCCAGGTCTATGCCCCATATGGACAAAAATATTTATAGCAACTACTTTCTAGTAACAAAGAACTGGAAACTAAGGCAATGCTCACTAACTGGAGAATGACTAAACAAATTATAGTTTATGAATGTAGTAGAATATTATTGTTTTATAAGAAATTATGAACAGTTTTAGAGGAAACTGGGAAGACCTCTATGAATTGTTGCAGACTGAAGACAAAATAACTAAGAAAACAATTCACACTACATCAAATTATAAGACTTTAGGATTCAGATCAATGTAATGATAAACCATGATGCAAAAGAACTGAAGATAAAGGATACTACTCAATTCTTATGAAAGGTAGTAGACCTAAAATTCAGAATGAGAAACAAATTTTTGAACCTGGCCAATGTAGTAATTTGTTTTGCTGAATTGTATCTGTTATGATGGTTTTATTTTCTTTTAATTGCTCAATGAGAATGAGTGGGGCAGGAGGAAATGGGGACAGATAACAAATGAATGTAAAAAATAAATACATGGAGCAGAGCCAAGATGGTGGCGTAGAAGGATGGACCTGTAGAAGCTCTCCCCCCACAGCCCATAAAATATCTGTAAAAAAATGACTCTAAACAAATTCTAGAGCAGGAGAAGCCACAAAACGACAGAGTGAAAGACATTTCCAGCCCAAGACAGCCTGGAAGGCCAACAGGAAAGGACTATCACACCTGGCTTGGAGGAAAGCACAGTATAGCCTTGGCCACGCTGCAGGGACAGGACTAGAGCAGGCTGGGGTTCCCAGACTCCACAAATGCCAAAGACAGCTTCAAAGGTCAGTGAGAAAGCTCTTTCACCTGGGTGAGAAGGCAGTACAGTCCTGCACTAGCACCAATCCCAGGTGGGCCCAGGCAGTGGCAGCATCCATTTTTGGAGCCCTTGTCCTAAAGACCCTGGGGGAACTGAGCCACTGTTCTAGATCTAAGCCCTAAGTGGGCATCCTGGGGTGAGGAGGAGCACTGGCTAGTGGAGCTGGTGGGGACTGTGGAGAGGGAATTCTCGCAGATCCTGGACAGAAAATCTTGTGGTTGTTCCCAGACCAGAGCATAGGCCAGGAGAAGAATAAACTGCTCTCCCTTGACTGTGCCACCTTGGAGGAACTGAGAACTTACAGGTCCCTAGAGTATACCTTCCTCTTGACAAAGGACTCAAAAGTCAAGTTAACTGGCTGAGAAAATGTTCAAAAAAGGGAAAAAAAGTAAGACTGTAGAAGGTTACTTTCTTGGTGAACAGGAACTTTCTTCCATCCTTTTGGATGAGGAAAAACAATGCATACCATCAGAGGAAGACATAAAAGTCAAGGCTTCTACATCCAAAACCTCCAAAATAAATATGCAATGATCTCAGACCATGGAAGAGCTCAAAAAGGATTTTGAAAATTAAAAAGGATTTCAAAAATTGGGAAAAAAAATGAGAGCAATGCAAGAAAATCATGAAAAGCAAGTCAACAGTTTGCTAAAGGAGACCCAAAAAATGCTGAAGAAAATAACACCTTTAAAAATAGACTAACCCAAATGGTAAAAGAGGTCCAAAAAGCCAAAGAGGAGAATGTTTTAAAAAGCAGAATTGGCCAAATGGAAAAGGAGGTTCAAAAGCTCACTGAAGAAAATAGTTCTTTAAAAATTAGAATGGAGCAGGTGGAAGCTAATGATTTTATGAGAAACCAAGAAATTACAAAACAAAAACAAAAGAATAAAAAAAAAGAAGGCAATGTGAAATATCTCACTGGAAAAACAACTGATCTGGAAAACAGATCTAGGAGAGACAATTTTAAAATTATGGGACTACCTGAAAGCCATGATCTAAAAAAGAGCCTAGACATTGTCTTTCATGAAATTATCAAGGAAAACTGCCCTGATATTCTAGAACCAGAGGGTACAATAAATATCGAAAGAATCCACCTATCACCTCCTGAAAGCGATCCATAAAGAGAAATTCCTAGGAATATTGTAGCCAAATTCCAGAGTTCCCAAGTCAAGGAGAAAATACTGCAAGCAGACAGAAAGAAACAATTCAAGTATTATGGAAATCAAATCAGGATAACACAAGATCTAGCAGCTTCTACAATAAGGGATTGAAGTACTTGGAATATGATATTCCAGAAGTCAAAGGAACTAGAATTAAAACCAAGAATCACCTGCCCAGCAAATATGAGTACAATATTTCAGGGGGAAAATGGTCATTCAATGTCTTCTAGACTTTCAAGCATGCTTGATGAAAAGGCCAGAATTGAATAGAAAATGTAACCTTCAAACACAAGAATCAAGAGAAGCATGAAAAGGTAAACAGGAAAGAGAAATCATAAGGGACTTACTAAAGTTGAACTGTTTACATTCCTACATGAAAAGATAATATTTGTAACTCTTGCAACTTTTCTCAGTATTTGGGTAATTGGAGGGAAATTATACACACACACACACACACACACACACACAGGGCACAGGGTGAGTTGAAAAGGAAGGGATGATATCTAAAAAAATAAAATTAAGGGGTGAGAGAGGAAAATATTGGGAGAAGAAAGGGAGAAATGGAATGAGGCAAATATCTCTCATAAAAGAGGCAAGAAAAAGTTTTTCCAATGGAGGGAAAAGGGGGTGATGAGAGGCAAAAAGCGAAGCTTACTCTCATCACATTTGGCTTAAGGAGGGAATAACATGCACACTCAATTTGGTATGAAAATCTATCTTACACTACAGGAAAGTAGAGGAGAAGGGGATGATGGAGGGATGGGTAAATGATAATTAGAAGTAAACATTTTAGGGGAGGGACAAAGTCATAAGAGAGAATAGAATAAATGGGGAACAGGAAAGGATCGAGGGAAATAGAGTTAAGTCTTTCACAACACGACTATTATGGAAGTCTTTTGCAAAACTACATATATAGAACCCATACTGAATTGCTTGCCCTCTCAGTGTGGGTGGATGGGGAGGGAGGAAAGAAAAAAAGCTGGAACTCAAAGTTTTAGGAATGACTGTTGAGAATTGCTTTTACTTGCAACTGGGAAATAAGAAATACAGGTAATGGGGCACAGAAATCTATCTTGCCCTACAAGAAAAGAGAGAAGATGGGGATAAGGGAAGGGAAGGCAGATTGGGAGAAGGGGTAATCAGAATGTACGTGTTTTGGGGTGGGAGGAGGAACGAGACAGGAAGAAAATTTGGAACTCAAAATTTTACGGAAATGAATGTAGAAGACTAAAAATAAATTTAAAAAATAAATACAATGCAAAAAAATGAAGTAGGGGGTCCCACAAATATATTTAATGCTGGCTTATCAGCTATTTGTTGCCTCCTCCATTACACCGTGACTGTCTTTGACCTTTTTTTGCATATCTCCTGCTCAGCACAGTACCTGGCACATAGTAGGGTGCTTAATGGTTGTTTATTAATTGATGGCTTTGACAGAGAAGTCAGGAGGCAGAGGAGTGGAAGAGATAAGGAAATAAAAAGTAAAATGCTGAAAGGAACTTTTCAATGACTGCCAAACAAAGTAACTGTTTTTTCCTGCTGAGGGTAGGTACCATCATCCTTCCAGTCATCCAAGGGTTGGTCCTTTCTTTTTTTTTTTTTTTTTTTGAAATCAGGAAAGCTTTTATTAATTTTCTATGTTCATCTCCCCTGAATGAATAGGTAGCTCCCAAGTAAGGCTACAGGAAGACTACAATTTGTTCTGACCAATGCAAGACTTTTATACTGTTGAACTTCCTGTCACATCATCTATGGGCCATGTGACTTCACGCTCTCCTCTCTGATAGGCGTCCCCTCAAACAGTTCATCAAGCACAAGTTTTTGACTTTCTACCTGACCACAACTAGGTCACAACTCTGATTAACTACTCTCACTTAAAGTGGGGAGGATTTTTAACCCTGTGGAAATAGAACTCCTTCCTTAGTTTCCCACAAACTACCTTTTTTTACTTTATTAAAATTTTTGTTTCCACCTCTAAATCCAATCAATACCTCCTCACTTTCTTTCCCATGTGAATTCTTCCCTTGATCTATCCCCCCTTCAAATAAATATGGGAAGGGAGCAAAGTTGATAGACGCATTGACAGGGTCTGTCCTTCCTGCAACTGCTAAAACTAATCAGCTGTCAAGTATTGTTAATCACAAAGTGTTGGATTTGGAGAAAGGAAGGCCAGAGTTTAAAACCAGATTCAGACTTTACTAGCTCTATGACTCTGGGCAAATCATCTAACATTTATCAGTCTGAGTTTCCTCAACTGTAAAATGTGACTAATAATAGTACTTGTCAGGGTTGTTGTGAAGATCAAATGAGATAATACACGGTGTCCCAAAGTCTTAGTTTTAACAGCTATTAGAACTTTAAAATGCCCTAAGACTTTTGGGACATCTTGAATATGATGTACAGCACTGTTAATGCTACCAGCCTATTTCAGACCTCATTATCTCTCAACTTGATCATTTCAATAACTTTCTAATTGTTCTCCTTTGCCTCAAGTCTTTTCCCTCTCTCCAATCTTATTTCCACAGAAGTGCAAAATTGAAATTCCTAAAGTACAAGTATGGTCATATAACTAGACAAATCTCTAATGGTTCTCAATTACTACTAGGGTAAGACATATACTCCTCTGGCATTTAAAACTTTTAAAAAATCTGACTACAGACATTTCCAGATTGATTTTTTATATTACTCTTATTTGTACATTCCACATTATAGGCAAACTAGTATTTTGCTGTTTCCTCCCCCAGATAAATGGAAACTCCTTTCTTTGTATCGCCCCTTTTAACAAGCAAAAAGCAGATACAAATACCCAAAACTGAATTTAATTGAATAAAACATTCTTTATATTATAAGCAAATGAGGCCATCTAATTTGATGTACAAAAAGCCAACTTACATGTAATTTTGGGGAACACATCTATTCTATAAAGCAATGTACTTAAAATGAATAATTGAAATAAGTCCTCAGCAGTTTCTCCAGAATCTTATTCCACTGAAAGCAATGAATCAGCAATAAATGCTCAGTCTGCAGACCAACTGGGAAAGCATGAAGAGTTGAGGAAAACTTATTTTCTGAGGTATGTAATTATAATCTTAACATAATTGGAAAATGCTTTATATTTTCAAATAAGGTCACTTATACTAATAATGTTTCTTTAAGATATGTAGGCATGTATCCATCTCCAGAGAAAGAAATTGATGGCATTTGAATGTGAATCAAGGCAAACTATTTTTCACTTCATTTATTTATTTATTTTTTTGGTTTGTGTTTTCTTTCGTTAACATGACTAATATGGAAATGTTTTGCATGATTATATATGAATAACCTATATCAAACTGCTTACCCATCTCAGGGAGCAGGGAGGGGAGGAGAAAATTTGGAACTAAACTTTTTTAAAAGAATGTTAAAAAACTGTTTTTACATGTAATTGGGAAAAATAAAATATTATTCATTTTAAAAGATACATAAGCATGATATTAGTAATTCCAGAATTATTTCCAATAAAGTTAAAAGGATCTATGTTAATTAGGAAAAAGCTTTCAAAAGACTAAGAGGTTTGGTTAATATAATTAAGGCTCTACTATGATAATCTACTATACTAAGAATCATATATAGTATGAATACTACGTATTATATACTAGAATTAAGAATCTACTAAGAAGAGAATAACCATTTATCTAGCACCTACTATATGCCAGACACTGTTTTAAGTACTTAAAAAGTTTTTATTGATATCTTCTTTCATTTATATCTCCACAGCATTGCATGTTATTACTCCTTCCCAAAGAGCAATCCCATATAACAAACAGAATTTTTAGAGAGGAAAAAAAAATCAGCATAACTGATCCATACATTGAAAAAGCCCAAAAACATGCAACATGGAACACCTGTGGACCTCCCACCTCCATGAAGGGCTGGGTTGAGGGTATCCTCTGATATCTCTTTATTTGAGTCCTGCTAGATCTTTATAATTCCATTAGATTTATTTTTGACTTTTTGGTGTACTGCTCTTTCCATTTAGATTGAAGTTAGTGTGTACACCATTTTCTTGGCTCTGCCTACTTTATTCTGTATCAATATATATGGATCACACATCATTTCCTACAGCACAGTAATACTCCATTACATTCATGCACCACAATTTTCTTAGCATTCCCCAAATGATGGGCATCTACTTTGTTTCTAATTCTTAGTTATCCCCTCAAAAAGTGATGCTATAAATATTACATAACACAAGGGGACTTTTTTATCAGTGGCTTCCTTGGGGTGTATAGCCAGTAATGGAGTCTCAAAGGGTTTGAGTATTTTAGTCATTTGCAGGATTTCAAATTGCTTTTCAGAATGGCTGTACCATTTCACAGTTCCACAAGCAAAGCAGTAGCATGCCACAAGCTTTCTACAATCCCACCAACACTGACTGTCACCGTTTTTTGTTATTTTTGCCAATTAGCAGGGTGTAAGGTGAAACCTCAAGATTGTTTTGATGTGCATTTCTCTTATTATTGGTGATTCAGGCCTTTTTTTCCCCACATGGTTGAGACTTAATTTTTTAAAATGCATATTCAGTTCATTAATCTTCTCTTTTTCTATTTATTAATGTATGTTTGTAAGGATGAGGACTTTTTTAGCTACATCCCAGAAATTTTGATATGCTGTTCCTTCAGTATCATTTTTTCATTGTTATTAATTGCATCTCTGATTTGTTCTTTGAGCCACTCATTATTTAGGAATTCACTGTTAAGCTACCATTTAGGTGTGAATCATTTGTTTGTATCCTTTAATCAATGACTATTTTTATTGAGTTATGGTCCTGTAAAGGACACATTAACTATTTCTGCCTTCTTACATTTGTTTGCAATAACTGTGTCCTATAATATGGTCAATTTTTGTAAAAATTCCACATGGTACTGCGAAATATATATATTCTTTGGCTGTCCCATTTGGAAGATGCCATAAATCTTTTAACTCTTAACTTCTCCAGAAATTTGTTCAGTTTCATATTTTCCCTTTTGTTAAAATCTTTCTGTTAGACTTATCCAAAACATATTGAGATATTGAAGTGTCTTGCTAACTATTGTATTACTTTCTGTCTCCTTGTGCCTCAGATGTTTCCTTCATGAATTTGGAGGCTAAGGCAATTAGAACAAGTAAGTGTGTTACTGATTTTATATGGCTCCTTTCAACATAATTTAATGTCCTTGTTTATTCCTTTTTAAAACTCCCTTTTAAAAAGATTTTTTACTTGATACATGGTAATCTTTTCCCCATCCCCACAGTTTTATTTTGTGAATGTCTTAGTTTTTAAATGTGTTTCTTGGAAGCAATGGATTGTAAGATTTTGTTTTCTTATCTAATCTGTCACTCTTTTTCATACTATTGGATTGTTCAACCCATTCATATTTTAAATTATGAGTTAGGTTTAACTCCATCTGTCTTCAATGTGGTTTTTTTAAGTTATGATTTTCTTTTATTGTTAACACAGAACTATGTTCTTTCGGTTAATTTTTTTTACAGTTGACCCAGTTCCCACTGGCTATCTTCTCCTTATCTGTGTATTGGAGTTTGCAGCCTTGGTGGCTGGTTTTTTTTTTTCCTATAGCTGATCTGTGAATCTTTCCATTGGTATTTAATTTTCTATGATTAGAAGTTCTGGCCAGTTCTCTTCTATTATTTCTTGCAGTAGAATGTTACGGTTTTTTATCCTGTTGTACCCTTGTGGGAGACCTATGAAGCTTAGGTATTTTCAACCCAGCTTTGTATTTGAGATCAATATGTGTTGCTTCTATAATGAGCATATTTTCTTTTAATGTTATTGGTTTTTCTGTTCCTCTTCTTCTGGACTGTCCTTCACTTCTGTATATTTGCAGTCCTAATCTACTGCTCTCTCTTTTGTTTCTTTGGTGATATTTGCCATCGCAAACTTCAGTTTGTCTATTCTGACCATCATTTTTACTATGCAGGCTATAAATTCTGCTCTCTTAATTCTCATTTCTCTTTTGAACTATTCAGGAATAGCATGTTGTATGGTCCTGCATTCTCATATTCTAAACATCCTCTGTCTCATCAAGTGTTGTATCATTTTAGATTTGCAATATTTATTCACAGATGCCTGAACTAATTTACTAGATCTGGAGGCTGTATTTCCTTCTGCTGTCAGTATTTTTCCTGTTGATTTATCTACTTTTGTTCTAGGTCTTTAACCTTTCTGAGATTTTTGATAATTTCAGTCTTCCTCCATCCCCAGTTCTTCCCTATTCATTTTCTGATTCTGTCCCTTCTGAGGGTGGTTTCCTGGAGGACTGAATATTAGAGTATCTCAGCCTCCTCCCATACTATGCAATTTACAGCTCACCAGTCAAGTTTACTGCACCAAGAAACTTTTGTATAGACAGCACTGGTGCCAGCTGGATGTTGTGTTCCTTTCCTCAGGCTTGGTGGAGTGCCACAAAGCCTCTCCCCCATCAATTTAGAACTTTTCAAATGCAGTCTGCCTCAGCACAGGAACATCACTGTTTACCCTGGCACTAGCAATCCAAAGCTTTTGGAGCATTTGGGCTATAGGGTTATGGCCCTTGGCAAGCTTTTGCTCCTGTAGCTGTGGCTGGAATGGCTACTGCAGCCCAAACAAACCTCTGCAGTCTGGAGCTGGGATTTCTATGGCACTAGAAGCAGCCAAAGGAAGACTGAAGTACAGAGGTGGATTTTGTTGTAGGCCAATATTGTGACCTTGAGTCTGTTAATAAAGTCTTGCTGTGGTAGAATGGGATTTGGGATAAGGCTAATGAGTGAGATTAGGGTCACTGAGGGTCATTCTTGAGTCTGGGGAATTTTTTAAACCTTATTTTGGATTCTGGGTATCCTATTTATTATTAATTTTAAAAATCTGTTAAACACAAGAAACAGTTATTTCTAAAAGTAAAAATGAACTAAAGGAGGGCATGAAAAATATACCTTATACTTCAAAGATCACCAACAACCAAATAAAATAAACCCAACCCACTGCCAAGATATTTGTCACAAGTAATAAGTCACTTCAGCATAGGCTTTGTGGTCTCATAATGCAAACCCTTCATTTAAGAGCACATCTAATTTATCTTTGATATGACATTCTTAGTATGAAACTGCTCAAGAATACCTACCTGATGTATTAGTTACAGCACATTTATCTAGGTCTGCCACATTTAAACAATTCTATGTGGAACAAATAAGCATGATGCCAGTCGGTATCATAATGTGCTTATGGCAGAGGAGAGCTACAATTTCTCCTAATAGTTTAAAAAAGAGAGTCTCTTCCTATCAATTTCTTTCCCCCTCATGAAATTCCCCAAACATTAAGGTATGCCACCATTTCTCCCTTTTATATTTTATCATTTTTGCCCTAAATTAAAAAAAATATGAATTTTGTAGACATATTTTTAGCCATGAAAATAAATATCCTAATGACAGAAAATAAATCTATTATAGAAACACAGTATTTCACAATTGGAAATGATGTCAATGGCTATCTAATCAAAACTATGCCTGAAAGAAATCCCCTCTACAATACATTCAAATGTTTATCTAGATTTCAATTTTTGTATTCCTAGTACCTACTAGTACTTTTTGCTCATAGCAGGGTCTTAAAAACATGTGTTTACTTGAAATGAACTTACTCTGCATTAAAAACTCAAAAAAGTTGAAATTTATTAGTGAAAAATTTAAATTCCTACCTAGTTTCATCAAATAAAAGACTGAGGGATAGAATGGATCTTACATCTTACTTCAACCCCCCTTAATTTTAGAGATGAGGTTACTGGTCCACAGCGATTTGTCCAAGGTCACACAGGTATAAATGACAGAATCAGGAAATCAACTTGACAAGGGATGGCAAAGGCACAGCTAGGCAAAGAGTCTCCATGAAAAACATCTGGGAAGAGGCAGTGGCTTAGTGGCTATAAAGGCAGCCTTCCAGCCTGGTCTGGGTTGTAATCCCTACCTCTGATACATGCAAGAATGGGTGGGGGGACCTTGAGGCACTCAACCTTTCAATGCCCAGAACAAGTGACCTAGACTTTAAGTCCTAGACCATATAGGTGGTTCCTTCACCAGAAATTCCCTATTCTGTGAAATCACAGGTTTAGACTAAGAGCTAAGTACTTTAGTGATAAGCTCAGAAGAGTCAAAATTGTAACATCAAAGCCAAAACAGCTAACTGATCTTAGGCTTCAGTGAAAAAAAAAAAAACTGTAGCATCTAGAACTCAGGGGATGATAATATCACTGTAATTTGATCTAATTTGGCTGCTGTATGGGGGGCAGCCAGCTTGTGTAGTGGATGGAGTGCTGGACTTAGAGTCAGAAAGACCTAATTTCAAATCGGGCCTCTAATACTTAACTAGCTGTGTGACCCTGGTCAAGTCACTACACCCCATTTGCCTCAATTTCCTCACCTATAAAATGAGCTGGAGAAGAAAAGGGCAAACTACTCCAGTATCTTTTCCAAAAAAAACCCAAATGGGGCCACAAAGAGTCCACAGTTTTTAACTGTCAGAAGTCCAGGAAACTACATATTTAACATATAACTCAGATTTTTAATCTCCACTTGAATATGTTTCTATAGCCCTGTTCCAAATGGAAATTAGGTAACTTAGAACAGCAATGCTTTTCTATTTCCATTATCAGGTAGAAATTATTCATGGTTGTAGTTTCTAATGTTTAAAAAATCAGCTAACTTGCAGTTTATCTTCATGGTCCTATATGGTAGACAATTTAAAAGGACTGGTAGAAGAGGAGACCAAACTTCATCATAAAGGGTTTCAAGGTCAAGTTACACAAAGACAGGTTGAAGGAACTGTGGATATTGAACCTGGAGAAGCAAAAATTGGGGAGGTGAAACATGATACCTTTTTTCAAGTATCTGAAGGATTGTCAATCATAGAAGACAGATTGGATTTGTTCTGCTTGACCTTAGACAGCAGAACTAAGAACTCTGGATAAAAGTTGCAGAGATACAAATTTAAGATGGAGGGAAAGAAAAACCTCAAAACAATATATTGTCAATTAGCTCTTCAATAAGTGGGAACAGCCAGCAGGTAAGGATTTATCATATAAATAAAATACACGAAAGGAATTCTTGTCTTTTACACATAAACTCAGAGCTTGTTTTGCTTAGGACTAATCTCCTCTATCTCTCTCCTTCTCCCTCCCTTTCTCTCTCCCTCTGTCTGTCTGTCTGTCTGTCTGTCTCTCTCTCTCTGTGACCTAGGCACTAAATCACTGAATTTCTCAGTACTTTACGCCCCGGACTAGGAAACTGTCTGGCCAGTGCTAAGAATGATACAAAAATGGGTGCTGAGGTGGGGAAGAGCCAGATTTGGCCCACAGGCTATAATCTGGATCCTTTGCTCTAGGCAACTCTCTAACACTAGCATCTGCAGAGAAGGTGCCAACCTTCTGTATCAGAAAGACATTTCCTCATTCAAAAGTTTCCTGTATGAATGAAATAAGAATAACAAATCTTTATGTAGGACTTTATCTTGTTTGAATCTCACATAACCTCTGTCAGATAGGTGCTACTCTTATCTCCATTTTACAGATGAGGAAACTGGGGCTCAGGAGATGAAGTAACTAGCTCACAGTTTAGTAAGTATATGGGGTAGGATTTGAACTCACGCCTTTTTGACTCCCAAGCTCAGTTCTTTAACTACTGTGCCACCTCCCTCTCCCCTACTACATGAAGAAATTGGTTTTAGGAAGCTGAGTGTCACACAGCCAGCAGAGTAACTGAAATGTGAACCTGGGTCTTCTAAAGTCCAGTTCTTTTTCCATTATGCTACAAGTGAAAAACTATCTAGAATCTTGGAGTTGGGTGAGCTCTTGAAGGTCACCTAATCCAGTTTAGAGCTCAATAGCAGTTCATACTATCATATCTCAGGGGAGCATCTATTTAGCTTCGCTTTTAAGAGCACCAGGGATGGGGAATTCACTCTTTACCAAACTGCCCCTTCTGCCTGATGTACATGTCTAATTATTAGGAATGTTTTCCCTATACTGCCAGAATCTACTTTACTTTGATTTCTTTTTCCCCCCATAAATTGGCATTTTTAAAGTTCAAGAACAGATTACGAAGGGGGTGGAGGGGAGTCCTAGGGGAGAGGGAGGAAGAAGGAGACAGGGAGATGACAGCCTGACACACGTGTCTGCTCTAGATGGGGTTGATCCTGATTTTTGAGACCTGGTCCAGGGCACACAATGAAACACATGACAAGATGAAGTCTCAGGGGCTATAGTTTTAGGAGAATATCAAGGGGCAGCCAATATTCCACATCCAACCAAAGATGGGGACTGGGATCAGCAGCATCGCTTCATTTTATGGAATTGAAGCAGAGAAGTTTGATAACTTCTGTCCTGCACATTTTAGCTCTTATAAAACATTCTTGTAGTGAAAGTTTTTGTGCTAAAGAATTCTTTCATCTCCTCTCTAACTTCATGTACTTTCTTTGAATATGCTTCTAACTTGTGGGCTGCCTGCTAGAGAGCTGCTTCTTGCTCCTAAGTGATCTGATCCAGTTAAGGCTGAAGTGCTGCATATTTCTGGTTTAAGTACTCTAGGTTTCTACTTACATTGCCTGCAATATCTTTCATTTCTGGATACTTAAGCTAGTCAGTTTGTTCATATTTTCCAGAAGTTTATAGCCTTCACTGGTCAGCTGGCCTTTCAGGTATGTGGCCATTTTGGAGAGCATGTCCTGGCGCAGTTCCATGAAGTCTGCCTTGGTGGGCTCCATCACGGCATCGTCTATGCTGGGGAAGGTAGGAACAAGAAAGAATGGGGATGGAAGAGAAGAGGTGAAAGGAGAAAGAGAGGAAGGTGGAGGAGGGCAGGAGAGCAAAAGAGGAAGGTAGAGGAGGGGAGAAGGACAAGGGAGGAAAAGGACTCTGCTTCTATTTCCACTGTTTTCCTCCAGTTCTGCCCTCTGGAGCAAAGCAAAGCAAATCTAATACTTAACACAGCCTCTTAGATACTTGTATACATAGTCCCTGCAATTTTTCTCTTCTCCAGGATAAACATTCTCATTTTTAAAATTCAGTTTCTGCATGGTGTACTTCTGAATGCCTCTGCTGTATCCTGGCTAGAAATTCCTGGATAGTTAAATTTTGTCTCTAAATCACTTTGTAGGGTCTATATATGTTCCTATTTGGAAATCTATACTCTAAGGAAAAATCAGCGTGGGTTAAGAATACCTCTAGAAGGTTTTGTGGAAGAGTTAGGACTTGAGTTGGAAAAGATTTGAAGTTTTGAAGAGAAAGAACAAAAATTCTTCCAGAAAGAGGGAAAAAGATAAAAAGTAGACAAGTAGGAACTAGCATGTCTTATAAAAGCATCAGAGTATCACAGAGTGAAAAGAAGGCTGGGCTTAGAATGAGACAAAATCAGAGATCCTTTGTATCTTCACTTGGTTTATCACATCAGTGAGGAGACGGAACACTTTGGAATAAAGGACGATGTCAAGGAGTAGGAAATGAAATTTGAATAAGCAGTATGATGACCTGAGTCAATAAATAACTCAGTGCTACAGTATGTTTTTGAGAAAAGGAATTATGTGATAACATAGCATTTTAAATCAGAAAATCTGATCTGATACTGATATCTAAAATACAATGGGAAGGGAAGAAACTATTCACAAAGAAATACATCTACCATAGCTTAGAGAAGGTAAGTAGTGGGAATGGATTATGTACAACGAATCTTTCAGTCTGCTCTGAGAATCTTCCTTCTATGTCAGGTGGTGGTTGAGTTCTAGTGGTACCACTGTTACAACTCATTAAGACAGAAGATGCCAAATATTCCTAGCTTAATGCAAGTAATTACACTGTGCAGTGTGATAACAGTGGAAAGAACACTGAATCTGAAGTCAGAAAGTCTAGATTTCTGGCACAATTCGGTGACTCTGGGCAAACCATAGTTTACTAACTTGCGAATGCGGAGGTTTAGATGAAATTATCTCAGAGATGGAAGTTGCAGGCATGACTGAACAGAAAGAGTTATGAGTGACCCTCCTCCCTTTTAAAAACAGACAATCCTTTATTATACATTTGCATGTTTGAACATTTATAGTTGGAACAACTATAACTATTAATAAATATGTCAATGTCTACCACATATAATTAGAGTAATGGTATAAAGATATTCCTCTTATTACAAAAGCAATTCCTATATAAAAATGAGTAATTTTGGTTTGAATAATCACAAAATTTTGCAAATTCTTATGATCTTACGGTCAAAGTGACAAAGAATCCTATAGGAGATCTAACCCTACATTTTCATGTCTGTTTGAAAAACTAAAAATCACTTTGGGATGATTATACACAGGGTGTTTTCCCAACACTTCCAAAAGCTATTCAGATCAGCAGCAGCATTTTCTTCCCAAATGTCACTGGGTATGAAGAAACATCAGAAACAACTACGGCATACTACTGAACATGCTTCAGGACGTTGCCCTTAAAGGAACCAAGACCTCTGGCCAGTGTCAGATAATCTGTCACTAGAAGCTACTTGTATCCAGGCCAGATATTTATTACTATTGATCTGCCTGGTCCTAGAGAAAGACTTTTGTTCTCTCAGTCCAGGACTTTGACCTCAATTAAGTTATGAATTTCAATCCGATAGACTACTCCACTTACCCTGCTGCTCTCTCTGACTCGATTAATTAGAATTAGCTAGGCCCAGAGTCACCCCAAGCTCCTCATGGATCATGTTATTTTAATAATAAATAAAGGAACAGAGGCAATGTACAAGGAAAGATTTTGAAAGATTGCTCATCCAAGAACATCATTCAGAATCTGCCAATATCAATTTCCCTGACTTTGATTGCCTCATTTACTTCTTTTTATTTATTTTTATTAATTGGACCTTCTCCCTTTACATGAGCTTTCCAAATATGCTCTTCTAATGAAGCCAAAAGAAGTACTTGCCATTTTGTATCCCTGGTTTGCGGCTCCTTCTAAGTTTCATTAAAATTTCTCATCAAAGTTCTCTTTAGCAAGAATGATGAGACTTTAAACATTTAATAATCTAAGAACATTAAGACAAAGCTCATACTAATCTAGTAAAAGTAATACTAGTCTACAGCCATAAACTATTATCATTAAATATATAAAATGAGCTTTTTCTATTGCTCATTGAATTGGGTAACAGACAAATTGGAATGCTGCTGAAAAGGCACTTTCTAAGCCTGCAAAGAATATGTATGCACATTGGATAGGTTTTCTGATATCTATGACACATAAGAAATAAGCATAAAATAGATTAGTTACTGGGATAAATTAGATATAGCTCAATGGGAAATCCAGATCATACTGATATCAAAGATAACCAGAAGGAAAAAGTCTTACTGAATATATTCATCATACTATATTACTTTTGTTCTTTTAAATATGAGGCCCACAATTTTAGATGCAATTTCAGGTATTTGACAGTAGTTAGGGAATGCTCAAAACTTTCAAGAGTATTAATGAAGCAATACACATCTTCAGTTATTATTTGTCACATCACAAAAATTCCTTATTTACTGAAATCTGAATTCTTGTTATTGCTTCTAGAAAGGTCACAGAAGTTTTTTAGTTAAAATGGGATGAAAAAAATTGATGATTTTTAAAAAGATAACCTATCATTTACTACACAAAAATATATTTATCTATATTAGATGTACTTAATTATTTGCTTGATCTTTTCAGTTGAATGTGAGCTCCTTAATAATGGTAGGGACATGTTTTTGCCTTTGTATTAACTTGCATACAATAAGTATTTGAAAAATGTTTGTTGACTACCCTAAAACCACTGACAACTAGGAAGTATACTTGAATGGCAATCATTTTTAACACCTATTATATGTAAGATGAAATACTACTCTTACATCTATCCTCTTCTTTTCATTTTCACATCCATCAATCCATTTAGGTTATAACTACTATTTTTTTACAAGAATTATTTATGCCTTTTGGTTTTTTTAAAAAACAAAACAAAACAATTATTTCTTGATAGTATCCCCCTGCCTTGCCTTCCCAATGGTACCTGTTCTTTTAATAAAGGAGAAACAAAGGCTCAGGTAGAAATCAAATGATGGAACAAGTACGGCAGCATATGAACCATTTACATTGATAGGCCCTTGCCTAATAAAAGAGAAATGTCACGTCACTTCTTTGGGCTTCAATTTTCTCATCTGTAAAATGAGGGGATTGCAGTTGGCCTTAATATCCTTTCAAGCCACAGATTTATGATCTTTTGGCTTTTATCCTCCATTCTTAGGTATCAAGATTGGTCACTGGAATTATTATTAGTTCACCTGCCTCTTAGTACTGTTTTCATTTACTGGATTTGTCCTTAGGTAATTTTTCTTATTTCTGCCTTTTTTTTTTCACTTTGCACAAATTTATACTAATCCTTCCAAGTTTCTCTGAGTCACTTATACTCATAATTTCTTTTAGTGTGTTGGTATTTCACCTGGCAGGATAAGATACCAGACACTGAGGTCCTTTCTTGAACTAAACTGCCAAATATACACTTGCCTAAAAGATTATTTTATGGAGGATTCACATAAGGCAGGCCCTCACAAGGTGGTCAGAAGAACCAATACAAGGACACTGTCTAGGTCTCTCTTAAGAACTTTAGAATTACGTAACATGGGAGACATTGGCACAGGACCTCCCAGCATGGAGTGCCCTCATCAGAGAAGGTGCTAGTGCTTTATGAGCAAAGCAAAACTGAAGTAGATCAAAAGAAACATGAGATGTGCAAATTTAGAGAATCCACTCCAAATGTTCATGTAGACTATTTGTGTCCAACCTGTGGTAGAGCCTTCTGAGCTTGTGTTAATCTGACTGGTCACTTTACTTGAATATAGTGATGTCATTCTGGTCCTCTGAGAAAGAAGAACACCAACCAACTGATTTCATCACATTCCTACATCATAATTCTGCTTTCCCCAATGAAGGGCAAAGATAGGCACATACTCTGTTTCCAGATTTAGGCTACTTAAAAAAAGTTCTATTTTAGCAAAACAGAAGCATATAAATTAAACTCACATATAAATCAATAATGAAATACAAGAAGAACTAATAGAAAAGGAAGTCCCATTAAAAACAATGATAAATTTCATAAAATATCTGAGAATTATCTACCAAGACATACTAAGGACTTGTACAATTAGAAATTGGTACAATACAACATAAATACAATTAGAAAACTCTGCAAAAAAAAGAATAATAAGAATAAGAAATAGTGGAACCATACTCAGTGCTCATAGCTGGGTAAAAAATACAATAGTACTATACAGATTTAGTATTAGTTCAATCAAACTGTCAAGAAGACATGTTACAGAGCTAGCTAAAATAATAAAATTCATTTTGGGGACAAATCTAAAATATCAAGGGAAATAATTTTTTAAAAGTAGAAATGAAAGGGGAATACCAGACCTTGAATTACACACTAGAGCAATAATCACAAAAGCTAATTTTTACTGCTTAAAAAATGGAAATGTTAAAAATAGTGGCAACATAATGTAGTGGATGGACAAAGGGCCTCAAACCAAGGAAGACCTGGGTTCAAGTTTCACCTGAGATATATGCTGGTTATGTGACTCTGGGCAAGTCACAACACAAAGCAATTCTCTAAGACTACAAATAGGAAAGAAGATGCCAATTTGCACTGGTAGAGGCAGTTTTCTTATCTCAGTGTTCCTTATACTAACAAGATGATGCCCAGACCTCATTATGAATAATTTTATTAGTGCTTCTAATTATTTATATGTTCTTCTCTGTGACAAGCTTTTAATTATTTATATTTATATGTACTTCTCTGTGACCTAACACACGGTCAATTTTTATAAAGATCCCCATGTGGTACTGAAAAATTTGCTTTAATGTTCTTATCCAAAAGATATCATGTTATTCAAATCTAACACCTCCAACAGTTTGTTCAGCTCTGTTTTCTTTTTTCTTTACCTTTCTGCTAAATTTATCCTGCTCTAAAAGGGAAAATTAAAGTCTCTTTAATGCTATACCATTTAGTACCTATGTTTAAAACTGATACTGCCTCACTGACTGAAACAGGCAGCTGGTAGCCTACTGAATAAGAATGATAAGCCTTGAATCAGGAATGCCTGAATTTAAATCCAGCCTCTGACATTTACTGTATGACCCCAGGCAAGTAAGCAAATTTTTTCTGCCTCAGTTTCTTCATCTGTAAAAAGGGGATCATAATAGCATCTACAACCCGAGCTGTTTTGAAGATAAAATGAAATATTTTCAAGTGCTTCACAAATTCCTGAATGCTATCAGCTATCAGCTATACTCTTTCCCCACCCAAGTGTGTAAAATTCAAAATCTGTTTACATCTATCTATTTACCACTTAGGTTAACATTCATTTTTCTTTGTTTCATTCTCCCTATTTCTCTTTTCTTCTGTTCTGAATTCTATTATTCACTTTATGGGCTAGATACACTTACTTGTTCCATCTTATTCTCTGTCCCTCACAAGGGTAGTTTCTGGAATACTGAATTTGAATATTCTCATCTATCCCATTTCTGTGTTACAGGACTTGTAGGTCTTAGCCTACCATCCCTTTTTTCCTCTATTCCTTAGCCCTAAAAATATTAATTCATAAATAAGACAAGCTTTTCCAAAGCTTCTAAAAAGCAAGCAATCTTTCCAGTAACAACAAATATTTACTTTAAAAATAGTACAAATTCTAAAAAGGAATATAAATTACTTTGTGTTAGAGAGAGGAAAATCAATTATTAAGTTAGGGAATTTTAGGCTGTTGTTACAATGTCATATAACTTTGACTATAACAGTTATAGGCATAAATGTGATGTTGTTCATTAACACATTATAAATGAAACATTAAATATCTATTATGTGCTAGATTGCCAGAGATACAAAGAGAGATGACAAAGACAAGTTGATAACTATCCTGATAACTGAAAAAGGAAAGAAGAGACATGCACACAAATAATTACAATAATAAGAGGAAAATAAAATAAGTTCAAAGAGAAGATCCTGGTAATGTACTGTAAGAACCTTAGATGCAAAACAATTCTAGGAAAAAGAACTTGAGAGAGCAAGTGGAGAGATGCTAGGTATGAGAAAAGTTCCTATGCCTAAGTGTGGGGAGGTGAGGGATAACGAAATATGAAAAGTATTATAAAGGGAAAATTAATTAACAAGATGTACATTGGGTCTGTGTGTCAATAATTATAAGCTGGTCTAGGGGTACTATGGTGCCAAACTTGATTCTGGCAACTTCTTTTCAACTCATTCCATTGGGAGATTGGTTTTCATGGAAGTAGACTAATGATGCCATAATGTAATTAAGGGGAAAAAGTAAGAACTATTTTTAAAGAAAATCATATTGCAGATACCTTTATACCCACATTCTATAAAGCAAGTAATATCTATATCTACATAAGTACATATATATACATATTTATATGAAAAATGAAAGCAAATAGGATAGTCCTAAATCAAGAATCAGTAAAAGAATCCCTGTAGAAAAACAAATATGTGCATGTATGCACATATATGAGCACATATACACTAGGAGAATTTAATTTTAATAATTTTATTGTTTGAAAAATAAAAAATCTTGACCATTTTTGCCCAACAGTTTTTCACATGCAAAAAAGAAATATTCTGTTTTTAATATCATGTGTCAAGTATTAGATAAGCTTTAATGAGGAAATCTATTTCCTTTTACTAAGATTTAGCTAAAGGGTTTTATGGTAAAAAGTAAATATGATAAAGAGTACAGCAGGGAAAGGTTTTAGAAAGAAAGTGTTTTGACAACGTTGGATTAAACAAAATCCAAGTGAAAAAAAAAAGAAAATAGTATTACTTTTATGGACTACACTTGTCTTTCTAGCAATTATTCAACTCATCCCAATTTGTAATTATTAAACTTTGTCTCATTTCAAAAATGTTTTCCTTAGCATCATTTTTACTTTCAGTAAAGCAGAATCTTGACTTAAAGCATTACTAGCAACAAGCTCCCTTTCATGCATACATCAATGCAAGTCTCTGAAAGATATAACAACAGAGAGAACCATTTTTTTCTCACAGCCCTGCAGTCCTTAATATCAGCTGAGAAACAAAAAGAGGGATGCTACCAAGGCTTATTGTGAAGATCAGATGAGACAGTAATTGTAAAAAGCGTCATTAGCACAGTGCCTGGCACATAGGAAGCAGTATAGTAATGTCAGTCACTGCTGTTATTGTCATTTTTGTCAATGTCATAAAGGAAATTCAATGCAGAATTCAAGTTGAAAAATTCCTTGTAGATTCCCTGTAGCTGAAAGATTCCTTAGGTGAAATCTTCCAGATTATCCCATTTAGAGATGGCACTGTATGGATTGCTTCAAGCCCTGGAAACACTTAATGTATTTCTGAAATGACATCCATAAGCACTTAAAAGAGAAAAAACCAAGTAGATGATTAATGTTTATGCTATACGACAAACTGTAGAGCTCATCTGTGTGTGTGTGTGTGTATGTGTGTTTTCATATGTCTCAAACAGACAGTGCAAATATAAATGTTTACCAAAGTAAACAGGAGAATAGGCTGGGCTACTTTGGGAAATTGCAAATTTCTTTAAATACTCCTAACTGAATCAACAAAGACACCAAATGAGAAAATTAATAGCTTCTGCAAAATTGCAGGCTATGAAATAAACCCTCAAAAATCAATAGCATTTCTACATAATAACAAACCTTAAGAAGAAAAAAATGAAAGAAAAATCCCATTCCAGATAACTTCATAATGCATAAAGTGTCTGAGGATCAATTTACCCAAGTAAACAAAAGCATAGATTCAATTACAAAGTACTCCTTAAATAAAAAAAAAGAACTTAAATAGCTGGAGGAATACTTAGTGCTCATGGCAAGGTCACACCAACATAATAAAAATAACAGGGCTTCCAAAATTAATTTAATCTTTTAATGCTACACCAAACAAATTATCAAAAGAATTTTTTATAGAACTTGATAAACTAACAACATAATTGATTTGTCAAAACAAAAGATCCAGAATGAAACAATGAAAAGAAATAGGGATGAAGGGACAATAGTACTTCCAGACCTCAAAGTATATTATAAAACAGCAATCCTCAAAACCACCTACTATTGGTTAAAAAAAAAAAAGATCAATGAAACATCCTAGATAAGGGAGAAGCAGAAACAATGGAACTCAAAAACTTACTCTTTTCTCATATAAATCATCAGCATTTCTATGTTACCAATAATAACCAGCAGTAAGAGACAGACAGGGAAATTCTACTTAAAATAACTGTAGACAACGTAAAATATTTGGGAGTCTACCTGTCAAAGGAAGCCCAGAAACTCTATGAACACAGTAACAAAACACTTCACCCAAATAAAGTCAGATTTAAACAACTGGAAAAATATCAATTGCTCATGGGCAGGCCTAATAAAAATGACAATTCTACCTAAATTAATTTACTTATTCGGTGCCAAACTACCAAAAATTATTTTATAGAGTTAGAAAAGATAACAAAATTCATCTGTAAGAAGAAAAGGTTCAGAATATCAAGGGAATTAATGAAAAAAAAAATCCTAAGAAAGGTGGCCTAGCTGTACCATCAAAACTATTTGGTACTGGCTAAGAAATAAAGTGGTAGATCAGTGGAATAGGTTAGATACACAAAACACCGTAGTAAATAACTATGGTAATCTATTGTTTGATAAATCCAAGGACTCCAACTCCTGGGATAAGAACTCACCATTTGACAGAAACTGCTGAGAAAACTGGAAAACAGTATGGCAGAAACTAGACATAGATCAACATTTCACACCCTATACCAAGATAATGACAGAATGGGTACATGAGTTAGACATAACGTGTTATACCACAAGCAAATTAAGAAAGCAAGGAATAGTTTACATGTCAGATCTATGGAGAAGGGAAGAATTTATGACCAAACAAGAGATAGAGAACATTATGAAATGCAAAATGGATAATTTTGATTACATTAAATTAAAAAGGTTTTGCACAAACAAAACCAATGCAACCAAGATCAGAAGGAAAGCAGAAAGATAGGAAACAATTTTTATAGTCAGTGTTCCTGCTGAAGGCCTTATTTCTCAAATATATAGAGAACTGAATCAATTTATAAGAATACAAGTCACTCCCCAGTTGGTAAACAGTCTAAGGATGTGAGCAGGCAGTTTTCAGATGAAGAAATCAAAGTCATCTAGAGTCATATGAAAAAATGCTCTAAATCATTATTGATTAAAGAAATGCAAATTAAAACAATTCTGAGATACCACCTTATACTGATGAGATTGGCTAATATAACAGAAAAGGAAAATGATAAATGATGGAGAAGATATAAGAAAACTAAAACACTAATGCATTGTTGTTGGAGTTGTGAACTGATCTAACCATTCTGGTGAGCAATTTGGAATTATGTCTAAAGGGCTATAAAACTCTGCATACCCTCTAATTCATCAGTACTACTACATGGTCTGTATCTCAAAGAGAACATTAAAAAAGAGAAAAGAATACACATGTACAAAAATATTTATAGCAGCTCTTTTTGTGATAGCAAGGAATTGCAAATTGAGGGAATGCCCATCACCTGGAGAATAGCTGAACAAGTTGTGATATATGAATATAATAAATTAGAGTGCTATTGTTCTATAAGAAAGGATGAGCAGGTAAATTTAAAAAAAAACCTGGAAAGACATACATGAACTGATGCAAAGTGAAATGAGCAGAACCAGAACAATGTTTACAATACACAACACAATGATCCAAGATAATTCCAAAAGACTTATAATGGAAAATGCTATCCATATCCAGATAAGGAACTATGGAGTCTGAATGCAGATCAAATCATACTATTTTCACTTCTTTTTCTTTCTCATGATTTTTCCCTTTTGTTCTGATTCTTCTTTCACAATATAACTAACGTGGAAATATATTTAATATGATTGTGCATGTAAAACCTATATCAATCAGATTGCTTGCTGTCTTGGGGAAAGGGGAGTGAAGGGAGGGAGGGAGAAAAATATGAAACTTAAAATCTTACAAAAATGAATTCTGGAAACTACCTTTATATGTAATTCGAAAAAAATAAAATACCATTAAGTACAAAAAAACCTCTACCTTACTGTTTGATAAAGTGGAAAAGAAATTATCTAGGGAAAAACTCCTTATTTAAAAAAAAAACTGTGGGAAAACTGGAAAGCAGGCTGGAGAAATTAATCGCCAGACTATTAAAAAAATGAGAAGAGAAGCAGTTCATGTAACACTCACATTTATGAGTAGATGTCTTCTTACTGAAACAAGGGACTGAGGCAATTACAAAAAATAAAAAAGATAACTGATTACATGAAACTGACTATGCAGACAAAATTAATGCACCTAGGATAAGAAGAAGAGCAGTAGAATGGAAAAAAACTTTGTATCAAATTTCTCCAATAAGGGTTTGATATCCAAAATATATAAACAATGAATAAACAAACCAGTAAATAAATGTGCGCATATGTATATGACTAACAGCCATTTCCCAACTGAAAAGTGCTCAAAGGATAGAAATAAACAGTTCTCAAAAGAAGAATTGCAAAATATTCACAATTAATGAACAAATGCTCCAAACCACTAATAGTAAGAGAAATGTAAACAAAAGCAACCCTGACGTATCACCTGTCATGAAAACTGGCAAAGATGAAAAAACTGGCAATACTCAGTGTTGGAGGGGTTGTGCAATGTAGTTTGAAATTATGCAAATAAAGCAACTAAGATGTCCATATCAATTGAAGCTATTGATAAGAAAAAGTTCCATTATACACCAAAATATTTATTGCAGCAGTTTTGGTGACAGGGAAGAACTGAAAACAAAGTAGGTACCCACTGAGTGGGGAATGGTCAAACAAGTTGTGGTAAATTAATGTAATGGAAATATTACTGTGCTTTAAGAAATTATGAATTGTACCCTGAGCTACCACCTCACACCTATCAGATTGGCAAATATGAAAGAAAAGAAAATGACAAATAATTGAGGGGATATGGGAAAATTGGGACACTAATGCACTGCTAGTGAGTTGTGAACGGATCCAACCATTCTGGAGAGCAATATGGAACTACATTAAAAAACTATGCATACTCTTCGACCCAGTAATACCACTACTGCATCCCAAAGAGATTTTTTTTAAAAAAGGACCTATATGTACAAAAATATTTATATCTTTTGGTGGAAATCAAGGGGATGCCCATCAATTTGGGAATGGCTGAACAAGTTGTGGTATATGAATGTGATGAAATACTATTGTGGTATAGGAAATGATAAGCAAGATGGTTTCAGAAAAACCTGGAAAGATGTACATGAACTAATGAAATGTAAAATGAGCAGAACCAGGAGAACGTTTGTAAAGAGTAACAGCAATACTATACAATAATCAACTATGAATGACTTACCTTTTCTCAGCAATACAATGATCAAAGACAGTTCTAAAGAACTCATAATGAAAAATACTAACCATCTCCACAGAAGAAATGATGGAGGCTAAGTGCAAATCAAAGCATATTTTTTAAAACTATCTATCTTGGCCTTTTTTTTGGGGGGGGGGGGGTTGTTTTATTTTGAAACATGATTAATATGGAAATATATTTTACATGACTGCCCTTTTATAACCTATATCAAATTGATTGCCTTCTCAATGAGTATGGAAGGGAAGGGAGGAAGAAGTCAATTTGGACCTCAAAATTAAAAAAAAAATGTTAAAAATTGTTTTACATGTAATTCGAAAAAATAAAAATTAAAAAAATTAGAATACAGAGAAGCAATGGAAACATCCCTATGAACTGATACAGAATGGAGTAATAAGCAAGCCAAGAAAACAACACAAAATAATTACAACAATGAAAATGGAAAGAACAATCATAGATCAAAAGATCAAAGCTGAATGTAACAAAATTATAAAGATCAATCATAACTTGAATGAAGAGATATGAGAAGACACTCCCACCTATTACTTTATGGAAGTGGAAAGTCCACAGAAACTGAATGCTGCACATGTTTTTGGACTCTTCCAATGCACTGATCAAGTGAACTGATTTTTTTTCTTTTGGAAAAAAAAAACAAACAGATTTGTCATATGCAATGGCTCTGTGGAATGTGGAAAAAAGATACTGGAGATAACTATAAGATATAAGAAACAGAAAACATCAATAAAAATGTATTAAAATAAAATACCCCTAACTTCTCCCTGAAACAAAAGCCCATCTTTAATAGTAACAGTCTGTCAGGGGAGATTGAGTCATGGAACATCACAGTCTTTAAAGAATTAAAAATTATCTAGAAGGCAATGGTGAGATGCCTAATAGGAATAAGCAAGCTGCCTCGTATTTCAAAGAAAGCAGAGTAAAGGATCATCAAAGAACTATATTATCAAAAAAGAATATAGGATGGTCTAGTTTCGAGAACAAGGATAGTTGCTTAGAGGATAGAAAGAACTGGGAAGAGACCTTATAAGGCAGGAAAACAGCTCATGAGACAGGGAGACTAACTAAGAGCCTACTATAAAAACCCAAGTGAAAAAATATGAGGGCTTGAACTGGAGTGATGGCTGTATGAGTGAAGTGTTTTGAGTACTGAGAAAAAACTTTCGGGAGGTTCATAGCTGTGATTTCATAGGTAATCAGGGACTCCCAGTATGTAAACTCTTACAGATGCAGATTTGCGATGCATGTGCAGTTTATGGTTTTAGATCATGAGTGGCCTGGGGCACTGAAAGCTTAAATGACTTGTTCAAGTAGTTATACTCTGAATATTTACAAGAAGCATAACTTGAACCCATTCCTGATTCCAAAGTTAGCCTTATAAATACCTTATCATCCTATGTCTTTAAGGAAAACTAGCTCCAAAATTTCAATATTCAGGTCCCATTTAAATTACTATGAAGCACTTTTAATCTTCCTATATATTGGAAAAATCACTGTAGGTAGGAAGAGTTTACATATATTCTAAACTTAAACACTGAAATAGAGAAATTATCCCTCTTTCCTGGGATGTGGAGGGGATGTGAACACAAAAATCAGGGCCCATCAGAAGTTAAAAAGCAAAATTGCATCCATAAAAATGTTAGATGCAAAGTAAGATGTATACAAGAGTCTTCCCAAGAAAGAAAAAATTTAAAAGGCTCAAATTCCACCAGACAGATTTTTACTGGAGCTGCAGCATTCAGAAGCAAAAAAGTACATACGGTAGAAAAAAAGAATACATGAAGGACAATGAAGGAAAAAAAATGACAGTAAAATACCAATAAGACTTTGACATGCCTATATTTACTGCTTCATTTCTGGGTAATGGTGGGAATTAGTCTTCAGATGGTTGATAGAATCAGCCTGTCCAAGCTGGTTTAGTACCATCATCTGTGGCCAGGCAGCTACTTCTAATAAAATTGATTTTCCTTTTTGGCAACCAATAGGCCAGTCAATAATAATGCTGTTTGAGAAGGATTGAGTCATGAGGGAGATGAACCTTCCCTGCCATTTATTATGTTTGTATTGTCTACATTTGAAAAGGGTTTTCAATAAAGACAAAAAAAAGAAGGAATTACAAGAGAAAGCTATTCTGTGAGCTGATCTTCTAAAGGCCTCAGAATCAAAAGTATGTTATCATCCCAAACTGACAGAGAAGGGGAAGTCCTTCCCATTTACTGAAACAATATGGTATGAACAAATAAGACAGATGAGTCCGGAAAGCTTGGGAGAAAGAGGTAAAAAAACAGTAGAAGACAGCTAGGAAGGAGGAGCTGGTGGCAGCAACCCCTCTGGCTGATAAATTAAGTTTCTAAATCACACGTTACTCTGGATCTTACTGCAGCTATGCTTTTAGAACAGGCCCATCCCCTGAGAGAAATCAAACCAATTTGAAGAAGTCTGTTAATAGACAGGTATGAATTTTCATAAGTTGAAAATAAGACATCCACTTAGAGTAGTAGTGGTAGCAGTAATCTGATTTTATATACAGGAGTCATAAAACAGTTTCACATATACTTACAGGATCAAAACTCTAGAGTGGAACAGATCTTAGAAGTCATCGAGCCCAACTTCCACCACTTTAGAAAGGAGGAAACCAGGTCCCAGAGAACTAAGTGACTGGTCCAAGGTCACAGCCAACAAATGCCAGATCTGGGACCTGAGAGATCCAGGTTCTCTGTTTTCAAATCCAGAATTACTTTCACCCAATCATACCACATCATCTCCTTTCATCTTTACAACAATCTTGTGAGTTAAGGGCATACAAATATGATTATCATTTAAAAAGCTGTGAGAGGAAGCTATCTCAGTGCTAGGAAATCTAGGTTTTCCCACCTATCCTACATATTGACTGTGGGACCCCAGGCAAGTCACTTCACTTGGCAGTGACCTAGAAAGCTCTATCAGTTGCAGAAAAAAGTGCCAACCTGTCTTGGTAAAGGAAATTCCTCAGCAGGAGGACTGTCAATGAAATCAAAGGTTGAGTATGAAATATCTATTGGGTATCCAATACGAATACTACAATGATTATCGTTTAATTTTTTAAAAGGCACTAAGAAAAAAAAAGGCTATATAAAGTTTACAAAGATAAGTCAGCCAGTAAACATTTACCAAGGGCCTAATAAGCACCAGGCATTGTACTAAGTAACGGTGACACACCAAAAAATAGTCCTGCCCTCAAGGTGTTCATGATCAGTTCCACTGACCCACTATTCTATTTGTTATCCAGGACTAAACTATTTTGATGATTACTGCTTTGTAAAGTAGTTTGAGATCTGGACTGCTAGGCCCCTTTCTTTCACATTTTTTCCCCAATGATTCTCAATAGTTTTGTTTCTCTAGGTGAATTCTGTTATTTTTTCTAGCTCTATAAAGTAACTCTTTGGTAATTTAATGGGCATGGCAATGAATAAGTAGATTAACTTAAGTAATAATACCATTTTTAAAATACTGGTTTGGCCTACCTGTGAGCAACTAATTTCTCTAATTATTTAGATCTGTATTTGTGTAAGGCATGTTTTGTAATTCTATTCATAAAGGTCCTGTGTCTTCGCAAGTAGACTCCCATATTTGTACCACAGAAGGAATCTGGTAGGATTTCTCTATTTTTTTTTTCAAACAGTTTAAAGATATTGGAGTTAACTGTTCTTTAATTTGCTTATAAATCCATCTCATACTAGGGCTTTTGTCATGGGGAGTTTACTTATGGTCTGTTCAATTTTTTTTTTCCCTAACACAGACTTATTTATTCTATTTCCTTTTCTGTTTATTTGGGAAATGTATAGTTTGTAAATATTCATCCACTTAATTTAGATTGTCATTTTATTGCATATAGATGGGAAAAATAGCTCTTAATAATTGCTTTAATTTCATCTTGATTTGGTTGTCCATTTACCCATTTCATTTTTAATTATTTGGTTTTCTTCATCTTCATAAATCAAATTAGCCAGTGGTTTATCTATTTTATTTTTCCCCATAAAACCAGGTCCTCATTTTATTAGTTTAATTTGTTTAAGCTTTCAATTTTATTAATCTCCCCTTTGATTTTCATGATTTCTATTTTGTGTTTAGTTGGGGAGATGGTTAAGCTGTTTTTCTAGTTTTTTTAGTTGTAGCTCAACTTATTCATTTGCTCTTTCTTTTACTGATGTAACCATTTAGAGATACACAGTTTCCCTTAAGTACTATTTAACTAAATCATGCAAATTTTGGTATAGTCTTGTTGTCATTACCTTTAATGAAATTATTGTTTTTACAATTTGTTTTCAGACCCACTTATTTTAAAAAAATTTTAACATGGAAATTTGTGTGAAGGTTTTTTTTACTGTTTTTAATGTTTTTACATAAAAACTGAGAAAAAGGTATATAGTTTTCTGTTCCCGTTCAATATTCTTCAGAGGTCTATCCAATTTACCTTTTCTAAACTTCTATTCATTTACCTAACTTCTTTCTTGTTTATTGTAGGGTCTGAGAGGTGTATGAGGTTCTCCATGTTTGTTTTATCTGAGATGCTGATTGCTACCCCTACCTTTTTTTACTTTAGCTAAAGCACAATAAATTCTGCTCCAGATCCTTATTTTAATTCTGTGAGTCTTTCCATTTCAAGTGTGCTTCTTGTAAAAACATACTGCTGGTTTTTGGTTTCTAATCCATTCTGCTATCCTCTTTTGTTTTATAAGTGACTTTATCCCGTTCATATTCACAATTATGGTTGTTAACTGTGTATTTCCCTCTATTCTATTCTCTTCTATTTATCCTTCTTTCTATGGTGTTCCCTCTTCAAAAGTCTTGCTTCAGACACTGCATCCCTAATCTCCTCTCCTTCTTGTCAACCCCTCCTCTGTTTTTTTAGTCCTTTTCCTTCTACTTTCCAATGGGTAAGATGAATTTCTATACCCAACTGTGTGTTGGGCATATTCTTCCCTCTTTGAACTAGTTCAAATGAGGAAAAGACTCAAGCATTGTTCATTTCTCCTCTATTCCCCTGCAAAATCTGGTGTTCAGAATCGAATAGGGAAAGATAAGGATAAGACATAAAAAGAAGCTGAAAAGCAGGAGCAGGGTGGTGCAGTACGATGAAATCCAGAGGAGTGGAGCCTCTTGGGAAAAGAAGAAATGGCTGTGCTGGGAGTCCTCCTTAAATGGAGGATCTGACAGGAGGTCTCCTCTGTCCAACCTCTTCAATTAGAGGGGAAGGAGGGCCCCAGAAACACAGGACACTTGGGAGAACATTCTTTATAGGCTTTCTATTTTCCATTGCTACCGGAGATGTTATTCAACATTATTAAGAATCATAACACTAAATATATTATTACTGAATAATTATGTTCACATGCTTTCTCTTACAATTTTAAAAATATTTAGGAATAATCTGAAGTTCTTCTTTTACATCACTCACTAAGCACTTCCTAGCAGCAGGTTCTAGCATCAATACTTTGGATATCGGAAGGTCCCTGTAGGCTTAAAAAAAATATGGCTTATAGATTCCCATACTATGGGTATAACTTAGAATCACAAACTAATACATTCATACACACAACAAAAAAGAGAAACATACCCACACTTACTATAACCACCCACTGATAAATGTCCTATGGGTTCAGAGGATTTAAGCTGATTTGATTACATAAATATCCCCTTTCAACATAAAGAAAAGCATGCCTCTCTGACTTCATACAACCTTCTCTTCCCATATGGCAAATCAATTATCACCTCTTTATAGAAGATGAACTCTGGAGAACAATTAGAACTAATTACTAATACTCAAAAGAATTCCCTTGAAGCTAGCTTTATCTAATAAAATATCTCTTTAAAAGAAAAATAAAACACATGCCACTAGAGTACTATAATTGAAAAGGGAAATCAATTCAAAATTGCCCTCTGTTTAAGTTTAGACTTAGACTGGAGCCCATCCAAGAAATATTGTACTTGTGGATTTATAGTACAAAATAATTAAGAGGACTCGGTGCCTGGTGTCTGTTAACCACTGTCTTCACAAACAGTGAATGTTAAAGACTGATTAAGAATTTTTTAAAGGCTTAACTACCACTTGCTGAAATATGATAATGACAAAAACCCCAAATAATTAGAAAGAATTTAATCTTCTTCATTTGCCACACTAAGATATGAAATATATTAGGTCCTTAACTGTTTGTTGAAAGGATATTATCTTGAAGCTCCTAAAATGGCATTATAAATAATACGAACCCCAATTTCATAAAGACTTGAGAAAAACTGGACTTTTTCTTAACTAAAAAGAAAATTATACACATGCCCCCCGAAATTTTATACTCCCTCTCCTATATGTTTAACTCTTTCTAGTTACATCTTACATCTTTTGAAATCATTTACTGGATGACTAAAATAAGAATTGGTGGGGAGAGAGAGTTAGGTGGCATGGTAGTTGGAGTGCCAGGCCTGGAGATCAGGAAGACTTGTCTTCCTGAGTTCAAATCTGGATTCAGACACTTACTAGCTGCGTGATCCTGGGCAAGTGACGTAACCCTGTTTGCCTCAGTTTCTCATCTATAAAATGAGTTGATGAAGGAAAAGGCAAATACTAGGTTTTCTAAAAAAAATTTTTAGTTGATATTCATAATTTCCCTAAACTTCTATTTTAGCAGAAATATCTAACATTTTAAGTTCTGATTAAAACTTGACACTTAAAATCAAGGAAGTCTAAAATCATTATCACAAAAATGACTTCTATTGCATGGATCCTGATTGTTCTCATCCTCTGAGAATAAACTTTTGGGCAGACCATAAATGCAAGAGAAAATTTTAAAACAATTGTTTAAATAGAGAAGTTTTCAATTACTTTGATACTAGTCATATTTTTTAAATGTCCTTCTTACCTCTAACAGGAAGCTCACCTGAAAATGTAAACTTACATGGAAAGGCAAAGATGAAATTATAGAAAAGCAAATAGGTATTCATATATTCGCCTTCAGTTAAATAACTTTAAGGTCACTAATTTATTTTACCAGATTTGTTAACCAGAATATGATGCACTGTGCTGGGATCCAGGAGAAATAAAAAGAATCATAGACTCAGGTTTGGAAGTGACCTTAGAGGTCATTCATATCAAAACTCCTAATAATATCCATGACAGACGGATACGAAACTTTTACATGAAGACTTCCAGTGATGGAGCTCACTGCCTCCAAAGGCATCTTATGTCACTTTTGGTCAGTTTTCATGCTTAGAAGTTTTTTCTTACATCAAGATGAAATTTTTCTCCACACCTCATTCTACATACTGCTTTTCATTTTGCCCTAAATTCTTTCTTCTTACTACAGGTCTGAAAAGAGTTTATAACCTGATAACAAATAATCATAATACAAATCAGTATGCTAATTACAAATGTATATAGTACTTTTGAGTTTGGAGGAGAAAACAAGATCATTTTTGGCTGGGAGATGAAGGAAGGGTTTCATGAATGAAATGTTCTATGAGTTACTAGTCTCCAGAAGGACAGGAACTATGTTTTATCTAAACATGCACATTCCTCTGCATCCACTACAAAGTCTTTCTCTTTAACACAAGGTAGCAGTAGAATATGAAAGTCTGAATCACATTAATATTCAAGTATTACAAAATATTTCCACATATGTATGTTTTCACAAATGTTCTTTACATGGGAGGGGGGTCTGTGAATTTTGTTCAACATTTTGGTAATTATATTTCAATATAACTGATTTCCTTTGCAATGTCATCTATTTTATTTTATGTGTTTAAAAAACACTACTCTTGAGAAGGGGTTTATGGTTTTGACAGGCTACCAAAGGGTTCGACAACACACATCAACATGAAAATAAATTACACGTAAATGCCTGCCCTGTAATCACAACAATCTAAGCTGGAATCCCACTCACCAGTACTCAAAAAGTAAGCACACTGGGTCAGGTTAGTACTCACAGGGGCCTTCTTGAAAGAAATTTGAAAACAGGACCAGAAGGGTGACAGATCAGTCATATTCTTTAAATCACTTCACCACTTACCAACCCCCTCCCCCAGCACTTCAAGTCAATCATACACCACATGTACAATAACTACAACTATGTCCACGGAAGACAAAATTTCCAACAAGGTGAAAGGTAAAAATCCTTTATGAACCCAAGAAACCTGCTCATTCAGTGATCCCACGTATCCCAGAGCAACAACACAATTAAAGCCCAATCCTAGGACGAGTGAGTACCCATGCTTCTGTGACTATGCCCGCATCCTGGATTCACCCTGCAAGAAGTCGTAGGTGTTTCCTATTTAGCCATATGAACAGAAATGAGGAGAGAGAAGGGAAGAAATTAGGAAGAATGCTAGTATAGATAGCTGCATGGGACTGAAACTCAGCTGGGACAAGGGCCCTTCAGAGGTTACTCAAGGCAGAGACTGAGACTGATAAACCCTACGTCCCCTTCAAGGGCATATGGCAATCTTGTAGCCAAGTCCTGAAAACTGCTAACTAGAAAGAGAGAGAAATTGCTAACTAAGGGAGGAGAAACTAGAGAGCAACAGGAAAATTTAAATAAAAAAAAGGCTGCAATAGCAAAAATGTCAAAAGAAAAAGCCTCAATAAAAGCCCAGTACTGAAATCTGACAAAGTAACAGAAATGATTCTACAGCCCAGAGGACTGATTAATAAATACCTCAAAAAGAACACAAGGTTTCTTTTAAAAGATTATAATAGGGAGAAAAATGAACCAATAGTGCTCAGTGAAAATACAAGAGCATGGAACAAGAAGAAAGTCCAAATTGCAGAAAACACATATTAAACAAATTCTTTAAAGACAAGAATAAGGACACAATAAAAAAACAGTAATCAATAAAGGGAGCATTAAAAAGATATATGTTTCTAAGTTGAGTCTTAATAATGACATCCTGAATAATGATCAAAGAACAAAGCACAGAAGCAATAAAATTTGCTTGAAAGAACAACGATAACATACCAAAATTTCTGGGATACAACTAAAGCAGTCCTCAGAGGAAAGATATATCCTTTAGAATTTAGAATATACATTAACAAAAGAAAAAAAGAGAGGATTAAAAATAGAATATGCATCTAAAAATTAAAAATCAATAAAACAAGTCTAAAATAATAACAAATTGGGAAAATTTAAAAATCAGAGGAGAAATGGGTAAATGGGAAACCAAAAAAACCATACTATTGAAAAACATAACTACAAACTAGTTCTTTGAAAAGATTAGTGAAATCAATAAATCTTTAAGCTATCTTAACTACGAGGGATAATATAAAAATTGAGTAACTCGAAATCACAAAGAAGCAATAAAAAATTGTCAGAACCTACTATACAGTTATATGTGGACATGGTGTTGTTTTATATGCATGACAAATATATGTATGTATATACATACATACTATATGTGTGTGTATGTATGTATGTATAAAACAGCAAAATTTTACTTCAAATAAGCAGGAAACTACAAAAATATAAATTAGCTAAATTAAAATAAACATCTGAATTCAATTTCAGAAAAGGAAACTGAAAAAGTTATAAAGGAATTATCAAAAAGAAATGTCTGGTCCAGACGACAGGAGTTATATAAAATTTTTAAAGAACAATTAATATCTGTACTACATAAATAAATTCCAGAATAAGTGAAAAATAAAGTACCATAAAATTCCCTGGGATAAATAATAGTCCTAAAAAGAACTATTGACTAATAGCACTAATGTATATCTATTCCAAAATCCTAGCAAATAAACTATTATGATATTTACAAAAAAATTGTGGATCAATGGAACTGCCCTGAAAACATAAATTACTTGAGTTCTGAGAATTATCAATTTGAAAACAACTGCTGGAAAAACTGGAATGCAATTTGGCAAAAAACAAACATACAAAAAAACCCCAAAACAGATGTAGGACCATCTCACACTCATTCCACAAACAACTTAAAGCAGATTTGGGAGCTTAATATTAAAAGTCTACACGTATTATTTTCTCCTTTTTTGTTGTTTTTTTCTTCCTCATGGCTTTTCCCTTTTCTTCTGATACTTCTTTTCACAAAACACTTAATGTGGAAATGTGTTTAATATTATTATACATGTATTGCCTGTATCAGATTGCTTGTGGTCCTGGGGAGAGGGGAGGGCAGGAAGGAAGGGAGAAAAAAATTTGAAACTTAAAATCTTATAAAAGTGAACATTGAAAAATATATTTACATATAATTGGAAAAAATAAAATATGATTAAGTGGGGAAAAAATTTAAACTATGAAAAAATTAGAAAAGAACCAGATGAGGTACCTCTCACACCTATGACTAGAGAAAGAATTCCTAGACAAATAAGGGAAAAGAGATTGATATATGAACTGATGTATGGTAAGGTAAGAAGAACCAGGCCACACACACACACACACACACACACACACACACACACACACACACAACAATATGAACTGAAGGAACAACAAAATAACTGAAACAATATTGTTAAAGTTTAATGAGCCAGATTAGTCCCAAAGTAGTCATATTTGGAAAAATGGATGATTAAAAATCACCTGTATTTGCCTTTATAACACTCTACATACAACATTACTAATTCAGCTGTAGACTTGCAATTACTTCAACTATCTGAAGTAAAGCCTTTGAGAAGGTAGGGCAGTAGGTATCACCAAGTGTGAGGGCACCTTATCACAAGGGGGGGCCATTATCATAATACTTTATAATGATTTAATATTATGTGTAAAACTGGTCATTAAAAGGCCTGGCTGCTCGATTTCCTTGGCCAATTGCAATTCTCAAGCAATAGTGAATAAAAAATTAAGAGGCATGAAACTCAGGAAAACATAACTACATGAGAAGGAAAAGCTAACAACAACAGAAGACACAGCAGACACTCCTGCTTCTCATAGTGCAATCTTCTTACAAGTAGGGACAGCTTCATTCACTGTATTTGTCTATTCTATTTGTATCCCCAGTGCTTAGCATAGTGCCTAGCACGTAGTAGGCACTTAATAAATGTTTGCTGAATGAATGTATTAGTTTGTGCTCATCTGAGGCTTTTTAATGCATCCCCTGAATCTGCAATATTTATTTGTCCTGCCTCCCACAGTACACTGGTCCCTGAGGGACAAAAATTTTCTTATTTTTTTATTTTCAATTCATTCTGGGCCTTCTGGCCCTGCTCCTGACTTTCTCTGGATTTCAAAACCATGCCCTTAAAACAAAACAAACCACCACCAGGCTCATCCTGGAACACTCCTCAATACTAGATGCCTCTTCACACTATCCTTCTCCCATTAGTGAGTGGCCCAATCTGCCTTACAGTCATTCCTCTGTGTCCTGTTCCTGACATTCTCTGGGCTTCAAAACCATGGCCCTGGGTAGGATACCCTCAAGCCCCTGCCCCTTCCTGCTTTTCAGCTCCCTTTTGTATTTTGGCTTCTCCCATTAGAATGGAAGCTCCTTGAAAGCAGGCATTGCTTATTTCCTTCATTCCTTCCCTGTTTGTTTGTCTCTCCGCAAAAAAGTGCTCTACACTGCTGCACAGTGGAAAATCAAAGAAATTCGGATTGAGAAAGGATGTTGGCTTAATTGCAGCCTTGAGGCCATATGTGGCCCTCTATGTATTCAAGTGTGACCCTTTGCCTGAATCCAAACTTCTAAAAGAACAAATTTTTTTGTTAAGATCAGATTCTAGTCATATCTCAGCAGGAATGCCCAAATATCTCTTAAAAAGTAACTATTCAGCCACCTTTTAAAGGCACCCAACAATTAGGAGCTAGCTATTCCTAAAGTAGCCTATTCCACCTTTTTAGGAAACTTTGAGATTTCTGTCATCAAAAGAGATTAAAAATCTTAGTTAAAAATTAAGAGAGGCATCAGTCCTAAGGTACTTTGCCTTGGCTAGACCACATCAGTTCTGGGTACCACATTTTAGACAGGTATTTAATAAACTGGAAAGAGTTCAAGAGACAACTAGAATGGTGAAAAGTTTCCAATTCCTATAAGGATATTGTTGATTTTTACACTAGAGAAGACTTGGGAGCGGGGAGAGAGGGAACATGAGAGTTGCACCTTTCCAGTTGTTATCGTTCAGTAGTTTTTTCATGACCCCATTTGTGTTTTTCTTAGCAAAGATATCAGAGTGGTTTGCCATTTCTCTCTCCTCATTTTACAGATGAGGAAATTGAGCCAAACAGGATCACACACCTAGGAAGTGTCTGAAATCAGATCTGAACTCAGGAAGATGAGTCCTTCTGACTCCAGGTCTGGCGTTCTAACCACTATGCCACCCACATGCCCTGTTGTTATACCTATTGAGTGCTTAATGTTTGTTGAATGGAGCATTATAGCCTTTCAAATAGCTATCGTTTGTCCTTCTCACAACCTCTTCTCTTCCCAAATCTTTACTTCTTTAGGACAAATGTTGCCAGTTCATCTTATACCCATGATTTCCAGCCACAACACCACCCCGCTTAGCTTCCTCTTCCTGAAACTGAAAATACTCTAGAAATGATCTGACCAATACAAAGCACAATGGGACCATTATTTTCATTTACAATAGTATTCCTCTATTCACACAAGTTAAAATCATGTGGGTAATTTTGTCAACTCTAAGGGACTGCTGACTCTATACAGCTTGTAGTCTTCTATGATTCCCAGGTCTTCATCACACAATTATTTAATTATGCCTCATCCCTCCTGGACTTGTATTGTTGATTATTTTATCCCAAGAAGAAAAATTTACATTTGTTCCCAGTCAAATATAAATTTGGTACACATAAAAGTTTTGAAATATGAATATTTTAAGCTCCTTAAGTGAAAGAACTGTTTGGTTTATGTCTTCATATCTGCAAAGGATGGAATATAACAGGTACTAAATAATTTCAACTTTTGAACAGAACTATACCTAGTAATTTCATCTAATTAGATTAAGCTCACAACTATTATTACTCGCTAAAACTATAGTTGACTAATAATCCTTTATCCATAGCCAAATGTTTTCTCTGTGGACTCAATTACATTATTTAAAGAATGGAACTATATAATGTCTATGGTTCTTTCTAGCTCTCAACATCATGGAGACTGCTTCGGCTTTGATACTCAATACCTCCTTCGGTTGCTGCTCCCCTCAGACTAGAAAGCTGGAGGATAGAGCAAAAAACTTCTCCCCAAGCCTCCTTTTGTACAGGACTCAGAATTTCCAGTCAGCTTCATTTCCCCCTCATTGATATGCTTGATTTCAACTCTATGAATATTATCCCCCAACCCAGGTACTGCCTAGTGCCATCCACTCCTTTGAGTTTCCTTGTATGTACTGTCTTCCTCCACTAAACTGTAAGCCCCCTGTGGGCAGGAACTGTCTTTTTCTTATTTATACCCTCAGCACTTAGCACAGTGCCACAGCAGGCACGTAAGAAATGTTTATTGTTTGGTTAACTAAAGTTCTATATGAGTGACAAGCAACAATGAATAGGCAAAACAAATTAAGGAAAATCATTCCTGAGGGTTCAAGTGAAAACTTTCTTCCTTTTCCCTCTTAAACAACTGTAGTCTCACTATACACTACTCATTATTTTACTACAGGGATGGCTACATTTTACTGTCACCTCAAACACACAGACACATAGGCGGCAAAGTGTAGAGGGCCCTGGAGTTGAAGTGAAGAAGATACGAGTTCAAATCTAGCCTCATACACTTAAGGTGTAACTTTGGGTCACACATTCAAAATCTCAATTTCATCAAAATCATTTTAAATCATCAATTAACCTCTTTCTGCCTTAGATTCCTCATATGTCAAAAGGGGAAAATAAGAGTACCTACAACCCAGTGTTGTTCTGGGGATAAAATGATATAATATATGTAAAGACTACTTAGCAATGCATTTAGCACAATGCTTGCCACATAGCAGATGCTGAAGAAATGCTTGCTAAAAATATAAACACTGGGAAATTATTTTAAAATAAAAAGCCTTCTTAAAAATGTTTTCATCCTTAGCTTTCCCTTTGATAAGCACTCTTCCAAGTGAAGAGAAAGAATAAGGAAGGAATAAAAGTAGGCATGAGTCAAGATAAACCAAAAGTAAAATTCTGCCCCAGTGTGCCTCTAGGGCCATGACAGTATTAACTAATAAATTAGCTTTTTCAGGGGAAATGGTACAAAGGGGAAAAGGTTATCTGCCAAAACAACTGAGAACACAAAATAGAAACATTCAAAATTTACCCAAACATTCTTTCCCATTTCACCTTTCCTTACCTGACAGTTAATGTCAGCTGTATACTGCAGTAGGACTTTTACTAGGTCCTTATGTCCTCGGTCACATGCCCAATGGAGTAGAGCCCTGCCCTAAAAATTCAGAAAAAGAAAAATATTTGAGCACAATCGGTAAAATGAATTTAAAAGAATCAGTTTATCATAGATCCTCCAAAATACAGGTTATTCTATAATGAACTGAACAACAGAAAAAAAATCAAGATTTTCTTTGTATTTTGGCAAATTTAATGTTTTGTAATTTATTCACTAGTAACTGGTAAATAGTAATTTGATAGTATTCAGTAAACAAGCATTTATTAAGTGCTTACTATGTGCCAGGTACTCTGCTAAGGTCCTGGAGATACAAAGAAAGGTAAAAACAGACCCTGTCCTCAAGGAGCTCAAATTCTAACATGAAAGACAACATAGGAATACTACACACACGCACGCGTGCGCACACACACACAGAGCAGATGGGAGGCAGTAATCTGAGAGGGGATGACATTAGTAATGGGGGTAACCTGGAAGGGTCAGCACAACAGGTAAAGACAATGTCATATTCCAGAAATAGCAAGCAGGCCATGTAGCTGGATCATACCATGCTCAGAAGGGTAGAGTGACCTTCTTGAGGTCAGACTCTCTCTTTGCCTTTCTATTTTGTATCCCTAGCATTTAGAACACTTTAGCAACTGTTCTAACTCAGTGCATAGTAAGGACTTAATAACTGCCTGCTGACTGCTATTTAAGAAGGGGCCAGGGTACTGAAGAGCTTTAAACATCAAATAGAGAAGTTTCTATTTGTTCTTCCTGGAAGTAACAGGAAACTCAATAATCTGGAGGAAAGGAATAAATCTAATGACCTTTCCTCAGTCTGTATCCTTCTTGACCTCTCTATAATCTGACACTGCTGATTACCCCTCTCCCCTAGGATAATCTCTCCTTTCTAGCTTCCTGTTATACTGCTCTCCACTGGTTTTCATCCTATCTGCCTGACCACCTCTGGGTTCTTTTGCTTGATTTTCATCTAGTTATGCCCAGTAACTATTGGCATCAATACTTCTAAGACTTTTTCTTGGACCTCCTCTCCTATTTTTTAAAAAAATTATTTTATTTGTTTTCAGTGTTTTACAATCACTTCCATATATCTTAGATTTTTTTCCCCCTCCCTCCCCAAGATGACATGTAATCTCATATAGGTACTACACATACATTCCTATTAAATACATTTTCACCTTAGTCATGCTGCATAGAAGAATTAAAATGAATGGGAGAAACCATAAAAACAAAACATAATACAAGAGAAAATGGTCTGCTTCATTCTGTGATCCAATTCCAGAGTTCTTTCTCTGGATGTAGAAGGCGTTTTGCCTCAAGAATCCATTGAGAATTTTTTTAGGTTCTTGTATTGCTATGAAGGGCTAAGTCTATCAGAAAAATTCATCGCACACTGTGGTTCTTGCTGTGTACAAAGTTCTCTTGGTTCTGCTCCTTTCACACAGCATCAGTTCCTAGAAGTCCTTCCAGGCCTTTCTGAAGTCTTCCAGTTCATCATTTCTTATTGTACAATAGTATTCCATTATATCACAATTCCATTATATATCACAACTTGTTCAGCCACTCCCCATTTGATGGGCATCCCCTTGATTTCCAGTTTCTGCCCACCACAAAGACAGCTGCCATAAATATTCTTGTACATGTGATGTGGGACTCTTTCCCATTTCTATGATCTCTTTGGGATATAGTCCTAGAAGCGAAATTGCTGGGTCAAAGGGTATGCACAGTTTTGTAGCCCTTTGGGTGTAGTTCCAAATTGCTCTCCAGAATGGTTGAATCAGCTCACATCTTCACCAACAATGAATTAGTGTTCCAACTTTCTCATACCTTCTCCAATACTTACCATCTTCCTGTTTTGACATGTTGGCCAATTTGACAGGTGTGATGTGGTACCTCAGAGTTGTTTTGATTTAGAGCACTTTTTCATATGACTATAGATAACTTTAATTTCTTCCTCTGAAAACTGCCTGTTCATATTCTTTGACCATTTATCAACTGAGGAATGACATATTCTTGTAAATTTGACTCAGTTCTCCATATATTTCAGAAATGAGAGCCTCCTCTCTTCTTCAAGAACTCTCTTTCTTGGTAATCAGATCAGCTACCATGGGTTCAACCATAATCTCCATGCAGATATTTCACAGATCTAGCATTAATCTCTCTCTCCTGAACTAGTCATGAATTACCAACTTCCTCTGAGACATCTCAAACTGGATTCTCAGAACTCATTATCTTTTCTCTGGAACCACAACGCTCTCAACATCATGCCAGGCCTACACCCTCAGTGTCATCCTCAGTTCCTCACCTGAACTCATCTCACAAATCTGATCTATGGTCAAAAACTTGAAGCATCTCTCATATAAACATCCACACAGGCATTACCCTGGTTCAGGCCTCCATCACCCCTTGCCTGGACTATTGCAATGGTCTTCTGGTTGATCTCTGTGCTTCAAGTTTCTTTCCCCACCCCAAATATATCTTCTACTCATATGCCAAGTGATTTTTTTTTTCAAATAGAGGCTTCAACATGTACCCTTCTATTCAACAAATGATATGGGCTCCCTATTTTATCCATGATCAAATATAAACTCCTTTTTTTGGTATTTAAAGGCCTTCCCAATCTGTCCTTTTAATATTTGTCTAGTCTTACTACATTTTATCCCCCTACTCAACTTCTACAATCCAGCTCCACTGGGCTATTAGCTACTTTTCAGACACAACACTTCGTCTGCTCATGATGCATTTGCATCAGTAACCATGTATGCCTGGAATGTTTTCCCTTCTCACCTCTGTCTCCCAGTTTCCTTAAACTGTTCAGCGACTCAGCTCAAATTGTACTTTCTATTTTCTGCAGGAGGATGCTTCTGGTCAATGTTCCATCTCTTTCCCCTTCATCCAATGTGACAGCTAATCTCTTCCCTTTAAAATTACCCTCCATTTAGACTGTATATATCTGTATGTACATAATTCTTTGCATACTGTCTCTCCCATTAGAATATGAAATCAGGGACAGTATTGCAATACTTGTATCCTGATTACTTAACACAATGACTTACATATAGTAAGAATGTTGCTCAGAGAGGAAAGAAGACATGAGTGAGCTGAGTGCCCTCCTTAAAATGAAGCTTAAGGACTGGTTATGATCTCTCCTTTACAAAATAAGAATTATGAGTAAGAGATGGAGCGATTTCAGCTGTCTCCACAGTGTAGGACACCAAGAATCGAAATGAGGTATAAATCATATGAGCTACTACTATGAAGACTAATAACCCCTAACCCCTACCTTGTTCACTTAGCATCTCCTTTTCCTAAAACTAAGAACAAATATCATATGCAGCTAGAACATTGAGCAGTAAGCACAGGAGTAAAGCAAGGAGGCCCACTGTTCCCACTATTATTTGACTGAATTATAGAAATACTAGCTATTGCAGTAAAACAGGAGAAAAAAATTAAAGACATAAAAACAGATCAAGAGGAGATAAAACTATCCTTATCTGTTGATGACATGATGCTTTACTTAGAAAAGTTTCAGAATCTGAAAAGATACTGAGACAATGAATACTTTTAGCAAAGTTGCAGGCTACAAAATGAACACTCCCAAATTTACTCTTTTTATATAATGATGACAAAATCTGAAAGGTAATAATAGAAAGGTAAATACCATTCTAAGTAGCTACAAAGGATATAAAATATCTGGGATCAATCTACCAAAGCATAAAAAATACATGAATAGATTCATTTATAAAATAATCCTTAAAGAAATAAAATAATAACTTAAATAGCTACAGCAATATTTAGTACTCCTGGCTGGGCCATGCCAATATAATAAAAATGACAATGTAATCAAAGTTAATTTATAATTTTAATGCTCTACCAATAAAATTATCAAAGGGATACTTTATGGAACTTGATAAAAATAGTAAGAAAATTCATAGTAAAAATAAAAGAACTAGAATATCAAGGGAAACTATGCCAAGTGGTAAGGACAAAAGGTAAATAGCAATTCTAGACCCAAAGTATAAAATAAAGCAACAGTCATCAAAACTATCTATTACTGGTTTAAAAAAACACAAAAGTAACAGCAATGGAATAGACTAGATAAGGGAGAATCAGAAACAATAGTACTTAATAACCCATTTTACAATAAACCAGCAAATACAAATTGCTTAGGAAAGAACTCCATGTTTGGAAAAAGAAATGCTAGGAAAAATGTCTAGCGGAAATTGGATTTAGACCACCACTTTAAGTCATATTCCATAATATATTCTAAATGAATACATGTCCTTAATTTTAAAGACCATACTATTTTTTAAATGAGAAAAACATTTACCTTTCACAGCTATAAGCAGAAGATATATTCTTAACCAAGAGATAGAAATAATTACAAAAGATACTTTATATGAAGTTTAAAAGATTGTGCACAAACAAAATTAATACATCCAGGATAAGAAGGAAAACAGCTCAATGAAAGGGAAAAAAAGTCTTTGAATCAAATTGCTCTCATAAGGGTTCAGCATCCAAGATACATAAAATATTAGTAGTTACAAGGAAGACCAAAAACCATTTCTCAATAGCTAATTGGCTAAAGGACAGGAACAAACTGTTCTCAAAAGAAGAATTACAAAGGATTCAGAATGACATGAAAGAATGCTCCAAATCACTAATAATAAGAGAAATGCAAATAAAAACAACCTTGAGATTTTACCTCACACTTTGCAAGTAGGCAATAATGACAAATAATGGTAACTGTCAGTGTTGGAATGGTTGTGGGAAGAGAAGAACATTAGTGAACTGTTGGTGGAACAGCATGTAAATCAGTACACCCACTTTGGAAAACAAATTGGAATTACGCAAATACAGTAACTAGAAGGTTGATACACTTTGACCCAGAGACTCACTATTAGGTTTTTATCCCAAGGAGGCCACCAATAAAAATAAAATTACTATTTATCTTTTTTTTGTTTGTTTATAGCAGCACTTGTTTTGTGTGTGATATCAAAGAACTGCATACAGAGAAGATGTTTATCAGTAGCAAACTGTGATACAAGAACAGAATATTTCTCAGTTTTGATAAATTAAGAAAGTATGAAAACAAAAAAGCAAGGAGGATCTATATAGATGCAAGGTAGATTAAGCAGAGCTAAGAAAACAAGATATAAAATGACAAAATGACTACCAAGATGCAGCTACTACAACGCTGAACCAGGGGAGGGAAGACCTGCAATTGACTAGCTATGAGACCATAGGGAGCGTACTTAATTATTAGACTTAAGTTTCTTCATCTACAAAATAGGGGTTGCTGTGATAAAAAAATAAGATATTTGGAAAAGTACTTCATAAACCTTAAAGATCTATATAAATGTTAGCCTTTATTATTAATAAAATGTGTAAAATTCTAAGAAAAGTCACCTATGTGCAAATTAGTTTAAACTGTGGATACAGGAGCTGAGAAATTCTAAAATAAAATCTTGCCCCACTTACTAGCTGTGTGACTCTCCACACAAGTAACTTAACCTCTTTCTATTTCAGTTTCCTCATCTATATAATGTCTAATTGCTCCTATCTCCCAGGGTTGTTTTGAGGATCAAATGAGATATTTTAAATAAAGTGGTCTAAAATTCTTAAAGTGCTATATAAATCTGAGCTATTGTCACTGTTAGTACCACAACAATGTAAATGGAAAGAAAAGCCACAAAAAAAATAAAAAGTTGTTTGCAAAACATAAAAAAACAAGCATGGCTCAAAAGAAGAGATATGAGGAGCTACGCCCACCACAAGCCTTTGTCAAAGTGAGAATTCCCGAAGTGTTGCATATTTTAGGGTTTGGTATTTTTTTTTTCATTATATAGTTCAATTATGCTGATCTTTTCCCCTCCTTTCTTCTTTTTTTCTTAAAAATACTACATACATGGGATAGCTTTTTGGGTGGGGAAAAGAAACAACACTGGGGGAAATTATGTTGATATTTTAAAAAGACACAACAACTTATTTTTAAAAACTAAGAAGTACATGAAGAAATTAGGTAGAGATCATAAAATTCAACTGAGATCATAATTTAAAATTCATTCATTCACCATCTCGATATTCCAACATCACACTCCAAAACTCTTTGAAAAGAGCTAGGTTTATACAATTTACAAATATTTTAAAGGGGGCAGGTGCCAGTATAGTCTACTTTTAAACATGCAAAAACTACAAATGTTTAACCGGAGAAAACTAGGATATCTGAAAATCTGACCACTGCTGTCAACCACAACCCTATTATTAATGCAACTGTTCTAATAATGATGTCAATCCTATTGTATTCTGAAACAGAATCTAAGTTTAGTTGATGTGAAAAATCTAAACCTAAGATTAAACATAATATTAATAACCTATGACCTAACTGATGAAATGACTGACATGGGTGAGCATTGTTTTAAGAAAGGCTGATGCAACAATGCTGTCATATTTAAAGAAGGTAATGTTTTTGCACATTAAACTTTAAGCCCTAAATTATGTAATTTTAGAAGAGACTAAGGACAACAGGAATACCATTACAATAAAGAGGACCTTCTCAAGAATTCTCCATTGCTTTTTTCATTCAAATTCTTCTTTTACTTCAGATGTATTTATATTACTAAAGTAAAGGAAGATCCAATTTTAACAACATACAAAAGTGTTACAACTTAAGACTCAATTTCCTCGTGCTTTCACTTAATGCCTGATTGATTTCTTATTTATCTCTATATACTCTGTAATGAAACATCACAAAATCCAAAATAGAAAGGAAATAAAAAATTTACAGTTGTGGATAAATATGCATATTTCTATAATTTTTTTCTGAGAATACAAAGGCACTTAATCATTCCTTGTTCAGAACCCAAGATTAAATGGTCAAGACAAAGTATACACAAAAACTCCCAAAGAAACATTTTTTGCCATTGTGACTGGGCACCAAAGAATTTTTTTTTAAATTAATACTCCTATAGCTTCTGTTATAGCGAATTATTCAGTTATTCTGAGTACTAACTCTAAAATCTTCCAAAGAAACAATTACATCCTTTAATGAGGATTTCTAAAATATTTCCAATGAACCAAAGGGTATTTTATAAATTGATAATGTTTTACATCACTTTAGATGAAAAGAATCCGATAAAATTCCAACTTGGAAGGTGCTATATATATATATATGTATATATATATATATATAGTCTCTACCACTTTCAGTTCCAATTTTCAAGTATATATTTTATAGCTGCTAAATTAAACTATTAGCATGAATAATAATATATCTAATGTGGTGTATCATATTGTGTATTAAAAAACTTATCAGATCTATCATTTTAGTTAAGAAATCATAACATAACTTGTATTTTTACAAAAACAAAAGAAAAAACATATGGCATATTCCTAAGTTCTTAATAAACAACTGCTTAGGTTCTCTCTTGTTAATTATAAAATGTAAAAAGGTTAAGATAAGAAATGCTAGCTCATAAATCCTTAGGAACTACTGTAAGGAAGTAGACAAGCAACTCATTTTACTGTTAATAGGAGTTATATGTTAAATTTCCCATACACAATGCCAAAAATTTACTTTAGGGGAAACACCTATGACTGGACCTCACTAGTGATTTTCATTTTGGATATTTTTTCCAGAAGGGTGGCACATATATAACATTGTTTGAAGTATGATGATGTGTTCTCAGACACTTGCACTAAGCTTTTTAACACACGTTTTAACCCAGTATGTAATTAATTTTTGTAACACATTATTTTAATGGTACACTAATTAACCTTGAATGAGAATGAATTCTTGGACAATGACTTTCTGTGGGAGCTCTGGAAGATATCCACATTAGTTCTTTTAATAGGTTTTTTCTTTTTATATAGTATTATGCAAACCCAAAGCAAGTAAAGAATAAAAAAATTAGCAAATATTTTAATACTTCACACATTTAGCAACTAGATCATTTAAATAAACCATATAAGGTCCTAATTGTTTTGTTACAGTACATTCCATCTTATTATAAAAACAGAAAATCCACAAACCTCAACGAGTTGGTATACAAAGGAGTATTGGTGCTGAATATCACAGATTTTAACCAAACGGATAAAATAGTAAAGAGCTGCTTGTACTTATTTTCATAATGATTTTCCTGTAATTTTTGTATATTTATGTAAACAAAACAATTTAAAGTTTTATTACTGTTAACTAAAATCTAGACAATTTTGCTTTTCCTTATTCCCTTTTATTCATCCATAATACTGATTCAGGGAATAGGGTGGGAAAAAACTAAAGAACAGGAGGAAAAAGAAGGAAGATCTTTAAAAATCTTTACTGGATCATCAACAGATGAAAGGAAGCATTTAGAGAGCTCTAAATACATTTCTGGTGCTCCAAAAGCACAGCAAAGTAGAATTAAAAGAATTCTCATCTATTAACAAAGGCTGTTAGTTAATACTGACCTACTTTAGACAGATAAATGACTACAAAGTGCTTTGAAAGTTCAGGGAGCTAGCCACGCTGTTAAGTGGTATTACTTAGATGCTTTCTAGAAAATAAAAATTAGTCCTTCATATTTAAGGTGTTGCTTGTAACAATCCTTTACCTTGAAGTCAATTATGTGTGCATGAATATATAATATGTAACACTATATATATATATGGATGGATGTAAAGGTTTTAACTTTTTAAAATGTAGTTCAATTTTAAAAGTTACTCTTAATATTTCAATTACTTGTGCCCAATCACAAAAAAGTTATTAATTTAAATAACCCAATCTCAGAAAAAGAAAGAGAAATCTAAAAATGAAGTACCAAAGGTGCCAGGAGTGGGGGGAAGGGTGGAGAACGGGGAAGAGAGAGCAGGGTAGGGAAACAGAACTAGAAAGATTTGCAAGCAAATTCTATCAAACACTGAAAGAACAATTAATTCCAATATTGTATAAATTGTTGCAAAAATAAGAACAGAAGGGAGACTATCAAATTCTTTCTTTGGCACAAATGTAGCATTGATATCTAAATCACGGAAATACTTAAACTACAAACCAATATACTGGATATTAACATAAATATTTTGAATAAAATATTAACAGAAGCCACATCAACATATCAAAAAGATTATGCACTATAACCAGGCTGGCTTTATAAAAAAAATACAAGTTAGGTTCAAAACTAAGAAAACTATAAGCACAATATATATAATGATATCAAAAGGTCATGATTAGATCAATAAATGAAAGGAAAGTTGCTGACAAAATACAACACGTATTTCTATTAATAGCATTAAAAAAAAAAGAATAGACTTTTCTTTAGTATGATAAGATTTCTAAAACCAAAAGCTGTATCATATGTAAAGGGGATGTAATAAAAGTCTAATAAGAACAGGAGTAAAAGCAAGGATGTCCATTATCACCACAATTACTTAACATAGGGTTAAAAATGCTAGCTGTAACACAAGGGCAAGAAAAAAACTGAAGGAATAAACACCGGCAAAGTGGAAAAAAAGATTATTATTGGAGATCTTATGATGGTTCATTTAAAGAACCCTAGCAAATTAATTTAAAAATCAAAGATCTGCATTCATGAAAGGAAAGGCAACTTTTGAGGGGTTAGCAATCACTTTAATCAAGCACAGGTATCAGAGAAAATCAGAGCCAAAATTTCAAAGAAATCAAAAATCAATAGACAGCGCTTTCTAACTGCCTGACTATAAACATACATACATCTTTACCAGAGAGCGAAGCACCAATATCTGGGTTTTCAAAGCTGGAGGAGAACATGGGGTTCAGGGGGGTGCTTAGCGCCTTCCCAGACTCTCGTTTGGCACTCAAATATTTTTCCAAAAACAAAACCCCAAAGTAAAACCTCACCCTCAAAAGTTGCCTTTTCTTTTATGAATGCAGATCTAAGAACTTGTGATAGCAGGTCCCTCTGGGTATGTTGGGGTGCTTACTGATACAAATATGAAAAGACAAATTTCAAAGGAAGAAATCCAAGCTATCAACAGCCCTAACAAGAAATGATCTGTATCTTTAATAATTAGAGAAAGGCAAATTATGCTAAATCCGAGTTTCCATCTTACTTCCATCAGACTGGCAAAGATGATCACCCGAAAATGAAAACTACTGAAGAGACTACAGGATGATCCACGTATTGGTGCGCTGTTGGTGAAGCTACGAACTGGTCCAGCATTCTGCAGAGTGTCTACAGCTCTGCACCAAAATGACTGAACTGGCATACCCTTTGGACCCATTAAAACCAGCAGTACTGCTCTACTCTAAAACAAGAGAAAGACCCATACATACAAAAAATTTTTTTTTTAAATCTTTTCTGGGCGGAGCCAAGATGGCGGAGTAGAAGGACGCACGTTTATGAGCTCCGAAACCAAAGCCCATAGAATTAATGTAAAAAGAGACCCCCATAACTTCTGGGTCAATACAAGGTGTGCAGAAACGGAGTGGAAGAGATTTCCGTGCCAGAGAGCCCTGAAGAGCCGTCCCCGGGGTCTGTCGCGCCCCGGAAAGCGGACCCCACCCCCAGCGCTGCCCTGGCTGCGGCCCCAGAGAAGCTGACCCGAGCAGGCTTCAGACACGGAAGCTCCGGCAGCTGGGAAAGTCCCTCCGCCCACAGAAGCTACAGGTCAGTGAGAAAGAAGGCTGGGCTGGAGGAGGGGAGCGGAGTGTCTCCGTGATTTGGACCCCCTCGGGAGGAAGCAGCGGCGGCAGGGACGGGGGGGCAGGAAGCGGCGGAGGCAGAGGGCTGGGCGGGGCGGCGGCTGAGGCGGCAGCGGCCCAGGACTCAGGAATCCCCCAACAGCAGGCAGGATCTTCATTACGGAAGGTCTCTGCATGAACGGCCTGAGGGGGCTGAGCCTGAGAGACAGCCCTGCCCCCACCCCGCTCTATTACTGAAGGCCTCTGCATAAAGCCCCTGAGGGAACTGAGCCTGGGAGGCTGGCCCCCCAACCCGCCCCCACCCACTCCATTCCTGAAAGTCTCTGCATAAAGCCCCTGAGGGAGCTGAGCCTGGGAGGCGGCCCTGCCCCCAACCCAGCGCCAGAACTAAAGCTTGCCGCGGAAAGCCCATTTGAATCTCAGAGGCCAAGCACTAGCTGGGCGGATCCAGGCGGGGGAGGAAAGGAATCTCAGAAGTCAAGTAACTGGCTGGGAAAATGCCTAGAAAAGGGAAGAAAAATAAGACTATAGAGAGTTTTTTCCAAGAAATGCAAATGATCCTGACCTTTGGATCTGACGAAGATGAGGACGTATTCTTGCCATCAGGGAAAGATGTGGAGGGCGGGGCCTCAGTACCCCAGACACCCCAGGGGGGTGGCGGGTGGGCTCAGGCCCTGGAAGAGCTCAAAAAGGATTTTGAAAAGCAAGTAAGACAGGTGGAGGAAAAACTGGGAAGAGAAATGACAGAGATGCAAGAAAAGTATGAAAAACGGGTCAATACCTTGGTAAAGGAGACCCAAAAAAATGCTGAGGAAATTAACACCTTGAAAAATAGGCTCACTCAATTGGCAAAAGAGGTTCAAAAAGCCAATGAGGAGAAGAATGCTTTCAAAAGAAGAATTAGCCAAATGGAAAAAGAGGCTCAAAAGCTCACTGAATTTAATAGTTCTCTCAAAATTAAAATGGAACAGATGGAGTCTAATGACTTTACGAGAAACCAAGAAATCACCAAACAAAACCAAAAGAACGAAAAAATGGAAGAGAATGTGAAATATCTCATGGGAAAAACAACTGACCTGGAAAATAGATCCAGGAGAGACAATTTAAAAATTATGGGACTACCTGAAACTCATGATCAAAAAAAGAGCCTAGACATCATCTTCCATGAAATTATCAAGGAAAATTGCCCTGACATTCTACAACCAGAGGACAAAATAAGTATTGAAGGAATCCATCGATCACCACCTGAAAGAGATCCAAAAAGAGAAACTCCTAGGAACACTGTGGCCAAATTCCAGAACTCCCAGCTCAAGGAAAAAATCTTGCAAGCAGCTAGAAAGAAACAATTCCAGTACTGTGGAAATACAATCAGGATAACTCAAGATCTAGCAGCTTCTACATTAAGGGATCGAAGGGCGTGGAATAGGATATTCCAGAAGGCAAAGGAACTAGGACTCAAACCAAGAATCACCTACCCAGCTAAACTGAGTATAATACTTCAAGGGAAAATATGGTCTTTCAATGAAACAGAGGACTTTCAATCATTCTTAATGAAAAGACCAGAGCTGAAAAGAAAATCTGACTTTCAAACACAAGAATGAGAAGAAGCATGAAAAAGGAAACAGCAAAGAGAAGTCTTAAGGGACTTACCAGAAGTGAACTGTTTACATTCATATAGGGAAAGACAATATTTCTAACTCTTAAAACTTTTCAGTATCTGGGTAGTTGGTGGGACCACACATACACATGTACACGCATGCACACACATGCACACACATACAGAGATAGAGAGCACAGATTGAACTGAATAGGATGGGACCATACCTTAAAAGAAATTAAGGTAAATGGTGAGAGAGAAATGTAGTGGGAGGAAAGAGGGGGAAATGGAAGGGGGTAACTATATGTCATTTAAGAGGCAGGTAGGAGTTTTTTTTAGTGGAGGGAAAAAGAGGAGAGCTGAGGAAAAAAAAAATTAAGAAGTTTACCCTCATCACATTTGACTAAACGAAGGAGTGAAATGCACACTCATTTTGGTATGAAAACCTATCTTACAGTATAAGAAAGTGGGGGAGAAGGAGATATTGCAAGGGGGAGATGATGGAAGGGAGGGCAAAGGGAGGAGGGAGCAATTTGAAGTCAACACTTGGGGAGGGACAGCATCAAAAGACAGAAGAGAAACAATGAGGGGCAGGTTAGGAGGGATGGTAATCCAGTTAGTCTTATACAACACGACTATCAGGGAGGTCATTTGCAAAACTACACAGATATGACCTATATTGAATTGCCTGCCGTCCCAAAAGGAATGGGTGGGGAGGGAGGGATGGGGAGAATCTGGAACTCAAAGTTTTAGGAACAACTGTTTAGTACTGTTGTTGCAACTAGGAAAGAAGACATACAGTTAATGAGGAATAGAAAGTCATCTGGCCCTACAGGAGAAAAGAGAAGATGGAGACAAGAGAAGGGAGGGATGACAGAAGAGAGGGCAGATTGGAGATAGGGAAAATTAGATTGCTTGGGGTATTGGGGTGGGGGGAGGGGAGAAAAGGGGAGAAAATTTGGAACCCAAAAATTTGTGAAAATGAATGTAAAAAGTTAAATAAATAAATAAATTTAAAAAAAAAAAGAGAGGAAAAAAAATCTTTTCTGTAGGGGTAAAAAAAGGGGGAAACTAAGGTGGTGTTCATCAGGATAAAAACTGAGCAAATAAAGGTATATAAATGTAATGGAATATTACTGTGCCTCTCAAAACACAAAAAAGATGATTTCAGAGACACCTATGGAGATCTGTATGCTGAGTGAAGTAAGCAGAACCAGAAGCAATTTATACAATAGCAACATCATAAAGACCAAAAAAAAAAATTGAAAAATTTAAGAACTCTCATGAATGTAGTAACCAGTCACAATTCCAGAGGACCAAAGATAAATCATGCTACCCATATTTTCTGATAAAATAGTTATAGAACGGTAGTGCAGAATAAGACAAACATTTTGGGATATACTTCACCATGAAATTTGTTACAGGGTTTTATTTTTCTTCTCTTTTCAATTTGGGGAGGGGGATAGGTGGTAGAGGGAGAAAATAAATACTTTTTAATAGAAAACAAAATAAAAAGTTTAAGAAAAAATTATTCAACCAACAATGAATAGTAAAACATTTCAATTTATTTACAAATTGTTATATATTAAGATTACTTACTGATTAGTTATTGAGTCTAACCTTACATTTTAATACAGAAATAATTCTCTTTAGTGTTTCTCCCAAGAGATCTATAATTATAATTATTTAATTTTCTTGCCAATTGCAATCCTAAAACCTTCAATAAAGAATGTAAATTTAACCAAGTGTAAAACTTCCATTGTTGCAAAAGATATGACAACCTAACTGGCAAATTAAATATTATATATAGGGCTAATGGCAACAATAACCAGCATTTATTTCACTTTGGGTTCACAAAGTATGTGAGCATCAAATAACCTTGAAAGCTAAGATATATTATCATCTCCATTTTACACATGAGAAAAGTAATGAGAGATGTTATATAACTGTCCAGAATTAGAGATCTATTAATGATCTGAGCCAGAAATAAAACCCAGATCTTGTCTCCATCATTCCAAGTCCAGGGATCTGTTGGATACACCTCAGTGCATAATGTAAGTCAACCTGTCAAAGTGATGATACATCTGAATTCCCCTCTGTAAAAATTTAGGTTCCAAAGTTATCACATTGAAACTACCTGGAATATCTCTCTCCTCCTCAAGCCCTGCTAGTCCATTAATGCCATTCCCATAATTCTGGACACCATAGATCAGTGCTTTGTGTTTATGTGTTACTGCTATATCTAAAAAGGACAGCATGTTTTCTGTGGTGGTCAATCTATGCCTTACACTTTTCATAGACAACTGGAACACTAAAGACAAGCAGCTTAGCAAAAATAAGGAGGGTAATTCCATTGAAAATTGTATCTACATTATATCATCAGCCACATGAAGACAGCCTTAAAGAATCTAACCAGATTTTCTACCAGAAAGAAATAGGTAATAAAGTCGACAAGAATTAAGACCATGCATTTAAAAGCTACTTGTAAAAATTAATTCATGAGCAATATTTACATTAAAATCAAGGAAGGCAGACTGGGATAAGTGAAGAAAAATAAACAAGAGGTAATGAATCTACTCCAAAATAAAGGAAATAAGGACAGTAAAAACACTGTGTAAACTACTTTCTATCTATCCAGTATCTGAACAGCTTTAAGGATTTAAAGAGTTTCATATATTATCAGTGTTTAATTTTTTTATGTCCAGTGTCAACTATATTACTTAAATACTGTGGTTTTTGCTTTTTAAACAGCATTGTTTACATTCATGCAAATGAATAAAATTTGATACTTCATAATGTACCTCCCAGTCATTAGTGTGAATGAGCAAGGTTCTAGTAAATTAATATTTTAATCAAGTACATTACCACAGCAGTGTATATACTGCTGTGTAGAAGTTATTTAAGAGGGTGCATTTTTCTTCCTTCCTCAAATCTTGAATAAAAGCATAAATTCAGTCTCTGCAGAGTGACCCTGCCTCTTAAATCTTCTGTGTTTCACTTGGGTTATCGTTGCCAGTTTGGCCAGTTTCTATAGTAGTTCTTTAAGCCAAAGGCGTATAAATATTATTCTGACATGAGTCATAGATTTATATAAAAACAAAGCAAGAAGAAAGGGGTAGCAAATTATGAGAAAGGTAGAATCCTTACAAGCATTCTAAAGAATCAATAAACACATAGAAAAAACTGATAATTATTATACCATCATAAAAATGAAAAAGAAAATACACTGTGTGAAACGTATTTATTGAAAAGGAGATTTCAAGTTGATTAGAGACAGTATGATGTAGTGGAAGGAACACTAGACTCAAAAGTCAGGACACTTGGGTTTGAAACTGGGCAATAACTACTGTCTAGAGATGCCACTTCATCTAAGCCTGTTTCCTTATCTATAACAATATAAAATAATAAAAGGTAACAACATCATACTATTCACTTCATAGTCTTATTGCAAGGAAAGCATTTTGTAAACCCCAAAAAACTTATTTAAATGAAAGCTATTGTTATTATCATTAAGATAACCAGCTCAGTAAGAAAGAACTTGGGAAAGGTGGTAGTGGATGATATACCTGGATGATAGAATGTCCATTATCAAAAAATAAATCACTTAATATAGGTCTGAATTCCCATTAAGACATAAAATCACTTTCTATATCATCAAAAAAGTACTTACATAGGGTCTAACCTAGGAATTATTCTCTTTCTCTCTCTCTGTACTCTCTCTCTCTCACTTTGTCTGGACCTGAGAGTTTTCATTAGCACATCTTTGGATAAAAAATTTCCTCTACCAATGCAAATTTGTAATTCTCTTACAGAATTACTACGATTACTAAGTCAAGTCAACAATCATTTATTAAGTGCTTCTGCACTGAGCATGTTGTCTAGTATATAGCAAGAACTCAATAAATGTTTGCTAATTATGTCCTCTGTTCTCAAAGAGCTTATACACAGGATAAATGAGAGAGAATCACAGACGGAACAAGCTAGAATGAAAGAGGAATGGAACAAGTTTTTGGCAGGAGGCAGAACTTTAACTGAAACAAGGAAATCAGAAGGCACTGGCAAAGAGGAAGAGAATTCCAAGGGTGGGGAACAAGCAGTAAAAATGTTCCGTCAGGAGAGGGAGTGTCCTCTGCAAGACACAGTATGGAAGTCAATGTCACTGCATCTCAGAGTATGTAAATGGAAATAAGCTCTAAGAAAATGGAAAGGTAGCAAGAGATGAGGTAACAGTGGAGTACGCTGACTGGGGGGAGGAATGCAACGTGGTCATATCTGAACTTTAAGAAGAACATCTGACTGGTAGGCATAAAGAGATCTGAGACAAGGAGACTAACTGGAAAGTTACTTTTAATAGTCCAGGCATGAAGTGAAGGGAGGTCTTGGAATCTATGTGAATGAAGAGAAGGGGGCATAAATAAGAGACACTGAAAAGTCATGGCCTGTTAACAAGACTGAGCAACTGATAGGATACAGCGTGAAAAAAAGAGTTAAGAGATGAGGATAACACCTAGTCTGGGAGCTTGGGTAACTGATAGGATGGTGGTGCTGTTGACAGTAATAAGGAACTTAAAAAGTGGGGTGAGTTTAGGGAGAAACAGAATGAGTTCAGGTTTAGGTATGTTCAGTTTAAGATGCCTATAGAAAATCTAGTTTTAGATGTCCAATAAGTACTTGGAGATGGGACAATGTGAACATTTATTAAGCACTTACTATATGCAAAGCACTGTGCTAAGAGCTGGAGATGCAAAAAGAGACAAAAGACAGTCCCTGCCCTCAAGGAGCTCACAGTCTAATGGAGGAGATAACAAGGAAATATGTAGAAAGAAATTATATACAGGATACATAGGAAATAATTAACAGAAGGAAAGTACTAGAAGGGTTGGGAAAGGCTTCCTGTAGAAGATGGGGTCAGGGGAAAGTGAAGAAAAGGAGGTCAAAAAAGAAGGTAAGGCTACATAAACAACCTACGAATAAATTAAATCCATGGGAAATGATGAATCACCTAGCATAATGATTGCGAGTATAGTCTAGTGACCCTACCCCTAGGATCCAAAAGCCATAAATTATTTTCCTAATACTACTAAGACATTATTTGCCTTTTTCACTCTCATTCTCTCATAAGTATACAGTTGAGTTTCACAGAGGCAGACTTGTGAATTAAAAATTTATCTATAAACAAAAAGAGTTAACATCTGCAGAATTGCACTTTTGCCTTACAATGGACACAGCCATTGCTGGTGTGCTATTTTGCATGTATTTATCAGGTATCAGCACCAAATAATCAATAAAGAAGAACTTTTCTATAAGCTTAGCAACAAATACAAGTGATACTGAAATATTCAAAGTGATCAAATCTCATGGTTTATCCTAGAACAACTGAGATTTGTGCTGATGACACAAAAAAAAAATGGTGGGTAAAACTACTGATGCCTTAATCAGAATCAAGGTAGTAGCATTAAACTATAGTAGTCATTGTATGCTTCATCATCACACATTTACAGCATATGGGGAAAAAAGGAAGCCAGTTTTGCTTAAGAATGTCCTTGATGATACAATAAAAATTGCTGATTTTTAAAAATCTCAACCCTTGAGTACACACCTTTTTAATATTCTATATGATGAGATGGAAAGTTGCACAAAGCACTTCCCTGCATACAGAGTACATTGGTTGTCTTGAGGAGAAGCATTTGTGCGACTGAGCTGTGAGCTAAAAGAGCAGCCTTTTTCATGGAACACCATGTTTAAGTGAAAGAATGACTGAAAAACTATGGTTATTCAGACTTGGGTATCCGGCAGATACTTTCTCAAAAACAAATAACATGAGCCTGTCTCTTCAAGGAAAACAAATGATTCTTTATTGCCAATGATAAAAATCAAACTTATGAAAGAAAATTAGAATTGTTAGACTTGTACCCGCTACAATGAGCCTGACAACTTAGTGATACTTAAATACTTTTCTGATGAGATTGGTGGTAATAAATGTGAATATCTGCATAACTTGATGAACCAATAATTTCCAAATGACCCATGCATGGCTGTACAATCATGCATGGGTAAATGGTTTATTTAAAGACCAAGACAGATAGTGAATAGTAATGTAGTAAGACTAAAAAAAAATTCTTCTGCTTGCTCTGAAACTTCATATTGCAACTAATTTTAAAGAAATTACCATTTTATGAAGTTTTGGTGTAATATCAAAGAACATTCACAACTTTTTTAAAAGGTTATTAAAATATCCCTCCCTCTTCCAACTACACATTTGTGCTGTGCCTGGATTCTCTTCATATACTGCAAACAAAATAACACATTGAAACAGATTAGATACAAAAGCAAATATGGGAATCTGATGGTCCTGTACTAATCCAGACATTAAAGAAATGTGAAAAAAAGTAAAAGCAATGCTAATTTTTTTGCTACATTTGTTTTGTTTTAGAAAACAGCTCCTTTTCACACACACACACAAATGTTATACTTATGTTAATGTGATGGCTTTATTGTTACTCTTAATAAATGAATATTTAAAAATATATCATTTTTATTTCTGCTAATAACACATAAACAAAAACTCTTTGGGGTCCTCAATAATTTTAAAGAGTGTAAAGAGGTCCTGACACCAAAAATTTTGAGATTCACTGACCTAGCAAAACGGTTTACAGGTAGAAGGGAAAAGTGCCCAGGGCAGAACCCCAGTAGGGGACCACACGTGGTTATTAGGTACAATATGGATGGAGACTGAGCAAAAGAAATTGAGGAATAGTCAGATAGGTAGGAGGAGAACCAGTAGAGGCAAGTCTCAAGTAAACCTAGAGAAAAGAGTATCAAGGAGAAGATGGTAATCTGCAGTATCAAAACAAAACAAAACACTCAGCTTAAATTGCTGGAGAAATATTCAATGCTTATGATTTACCTAAGAAAATAAAAGTGATAATACTACAAAAGCTAGATTACAGTTTTAGTGCTATGTTAAACTATCAAAGAGATACTTTACAGAACTCAATAAAATAAAAATTCATTTGGAGAGGCAAACAGCCTAGAAAATCAAGGTAATAATGAGGATAGGTAGCAATGAAGGAGGAAGAAGGGTACCACACCTAATACTACTGTGCTATAAGAAATTTGATGAAGGCAGAGAATCCTGGAAAGATGTACAAGATCAAACGCTGAGTGAACTAAGGTGGTGCAAAGAAAATACAACATAGAACAATTACAACAATGTAAATAGAAAGAAGAGCCACGAAACAATCAAAAGTGAATATTGCAAAATTACAAAGAACAAACCTCAAAGAAATAAGACACTTCTAGCCCATTCCTTTGCAGAGCTGGGAAATCTACAAGTGTGGTATACTGCATATATTTTCAGGCTTTTTCTACGAATTAATTGGTTTTGCTGATTTTTCTCCCTCTTCTTTTCCTTTAAAAACATTATTCGCTAAATCAGATGGCTCTTTGAGAGAGGGAAGAAGAAGAATATGGAGAGAAATTCTGGTGCTGTAAAAAACAAAAGGTATCAATAGAAAAAAAAATTTTAAAGAGAGGAAATAAAGTGGAGGCATCAACTGAAAATATCCTTTACAAAGAGAGATAAAGGATGAGAGCTAGCAAGAGGAATGGATCAAGTGAGGATTTTGTGAGGACGGGGAAAATAAGGACATGCTTGTAAGCAGCAAGGAAACAGTCAGTAGACAGGAAGGACAAAGAAAGAATCTGTTGGAAAAGACTGACACGAGGTGTGAAGGAGGTAAGAACAAAAGCAGGCATCTGGCTGATGTGAGATAAGAATGTGGGGAGAAGAGGGAGTTTTCAACAAATGGCCCCAATGAAATACAGGGCAAGAGACTGAAAGTCTGAGGAGGGATAGAAAAGTTTGGAAAATCCACTATGGATTTTCTATAGTAAAGTAGGAAAATGAATCAATTAGGGAAGTGTAAAAGAATTTCCTTAACACAGTTTAGTTTATGTAACACAAATTTATGGTCCCTCAGCAAGGAAATGGGGTAAAGGAGTGGGAGGGTGGAATAAGAAGGTGGGTATATTAAGAGAAGATTGGTCCTAGACAAAAAACAAAACAAAACACCCTAACCTCTAAGGGTGTGCAAAAATATTTACTGCAACTCTTTTTGGGTGGCAAAGAACCAGAAACTGAGGGGATACTTATCAACTGGAGTTTGGCTGAACAAGTTATGGTATATAAATGATAGAATATTAATGTGCCACAAAAAGGGATGAAGGGGATGGTATCACAGAAACCTAGGAAGACTTGTCTGAACGGATGCAGAGCGAAGTGAACAGAAGCAGAATTTATGTAACAGCAATACCATTATAAAGACAACTCTGAAATATTTAGGAACTCAATTCAATGAAATGCCCAACCATAATTTCAGAGGACTCATGATGAAACACGCTACTTGCCCTCTGACAAGGAAGTGAGGGACTCAGACTGCAGACTAAGACATATCTGTTTAGACATGGCCAACCTGAGAATTTGTTTAATTTTGTTTTCTCAATCGTAGTAGGTGAGGTGGGAGAGAGAGGATGATACTTTTTATTTTAAAACTGTACTGCTCGACAGACATTCCTGTTTCCTCCCCATCCTTGAAGAGAGACTCTCATGGACTTTTCTACACCCATCAGCTGGGCTGGAAGCAAGAACAGCAGAAACCTGAATGAAGCTAAGGCACAGTCCAGGAAATTCTGCAGCTGCAGCAGCCTTTGAGTGAAGCTTTGGGCCTCTGGGATGGAGGCGAGTGATTATGAGTGCCAGGCAGGAGAAGGTAAGCATAGCCTGAGAAAAGTGCCCATGCCTAAAGAATTCCAAAGGGTGGGGGATGCTCCTCCACTTAGCTAAATCTTTCCTTATCTCCTGGTCACACACATTTCCTTATTGAATCTAAAAACACAAACATACACTGTATCAGAAAGGTGTATAATTCCTGCTTACTCTTTAGCCAAGAAATGCTCTGTTCACACTTCAGATATGACTTAAACATTTTTTAAAGTAATTTTTTTTCCGGAGAGATAACATGATGTAGTGGATTGAGAGCTACCCGAAGGACAAAAGACATGGGCATGTTCAAGCCCTGCCTGGAACCTCTCAGGGCCCTAGGCAACTCTCCAAAAAGTTGCTGAGCAGTTACATATTGTGACAGGGAGCTGACTCATTTGGGAGTTCTTCATACTAATAAATCATAGGTCCATTTGAGAAATAAAAAATAATTAAAAATTTAAAAATAATTTTTCTACTCAGAAGATGCCATGTCTAGAACAAGGAAAATAGCACATCTTTGACATGTATGTATAAATATGATGCAAAGGAACAAAAGTGGAATCCTCTATTTTTAAAAAGATGAAGTACTGAAAGTTTGACTTTTTACGTTTAGGTTTTATACCTCAATTTTCAGCACTTCTTAAAAAGTTTCTTTTCCATTTTAAAATTTCAAATAAAATTTATAATAATTAAGATTAAAAGTCAATATATGCAAGACCATGGCTTTGTAATGCTGGACAATAAGGCATTTGGTATAAACACAACTTCACTTCTCTGACATATTTTATATCTGTATGTGTGTGTGTATAAGTTGATTAAATTACTATTCTATGAGGAATCTACTTTATTTCCTCAAATTTGAAATATTTTCCTTACTACAGTGGTAGTGAATTCTATGCATTAATTCCAATGTAACTGAATAAAAGGTGCTGGTAGGGTACAAGATAATCACATTTAAATAAACACAAAGTATGTAGAGAGAACATTTTATATGAATTACCTGCATGTAATGCAAAATATAAGACTGTCCCTATGTGCACAAAAACATGGGCATGTAGCTAAATACATGTGCTACTATATGCAAATATAATTATTACAATAAATTAGGGTATTTACTTCAATTATACTATAAATATAGTTCGTCACAAAGAAAAAATGTAGATTCAGAATATAACTTGAAAACTAACTTAGCTGTTTTTAAATCATATTTCTTTATGTGCACAGGACAAAAGTGAAGTATAACAACAGTTTTTAGTTGCCCAATAAACAAATGTCAAAATAGAGTCAAACGAACTGAGAATTTTAAATAATGGAATATCATGCACATACCTTTTCAATGCCACTATTGTGCTAATATAATATTTTAAATACTAAATAACTACATGCAACACTGCATGCCATTTCAAAATAATCTTGCTACACAAAAACGTGTTTTTATGTAATTCTATTACCCAAGACAAAGATAACTTCAAATAATAAAATGAGAAGTCTGCAACTTAATTTTGAGGCTGTCAAGAACCAAAGTTGACCAACTTAACAAAGAATTGACTGCTAGAGTTTTAAAAAGCACAAAGCACTTCATTTAGGGTGTTACGTTTTGACCATGATTTTAAGTTCTCCTTTCCTTCATGTTCCTAAATTAATTCATATGAATTGCTGATTAATAATAAAATGTCTTGCCATCAGCATTCAAAGCCCCAGACTGAGCTGTCATGGCTGAGAGGGCAGAAATCTGCTCGGAGCTATGAAAGAACCCAACTGAATTCGTGGCGTCTCAGTCTATGAATGTGTAAGCACTTCATCTGTTCAGAGAAACATAATGTTTTAGGAGACAAGAGTAAGGTTAAAGTTGGGGGTGATGTAAAGTTAGTTCAATGTATTATGGATTGAAAGAAAGAAATATAAAGGCAAAGTAAGTGAGTGACAGAAGTAAGCTCAACATGAAGGACTTCTGTACAAAATATACCTATCGCTTCACTCTCTTGCCAAATAAGTAGTTATGATCATGTGACTCAATATGGCATAGGCTAAGAAGGCTCTTGGAAGTCCCATGTGACGACACTTGCCAATCAAGGTAAAATACTGATAATTTTCAAATAAATCATATCCAATTTAATTTCATTAAAAGGCTGTAATTACCGCTAGTCTTTGAAAGAAAATGAAAATTCCCCAACAGATCAAAATCAGAAACCATATCGCTTAACAAACAAAACTTTTTTTTTAGTTTTGATTTTGCTACGTGTAATAATTCTTATTATGAGCAATGTCTCAGGTTTTAAAGTTACTATATCTCATGGAAAGTTTCACCAGTGAAAAATAAACACCAATGTTTAAGTATTGAATGGAAAACAAACAATACTAGGAGGCACACTAGTATCCATTAAGGGAGGATCTAGGTTCATGTCACACTTCTGACCACTAGCTATTTAACATCCCTGGGCCTCAGTTTCCTCATCAGTAAGATAAAGGAGTTGAAGTAGAAGGCCTTTGAGGCCCCTTCCAGCTCTCTGTCAATGATCCCATGAATTCCAATGGTTTCTGTCAATGGAACAGAAGAAGGGAGTTCTCCTGAGATACATATAATATTAAGTGCTAACCTATGCAGAAAAGGCACTATCAGCTGATTGTTTTTCCACCACCACAGATTTACCCAATTCCTTTTCTGGTTCTCTTCCCCATATTTCCCGCCTCTTGGCCATTTCAATCATTTCAGGATGCCCCCTAGTCTATTTAAACTCAAGAAATACATGACAGAATTCACCTTTGCCCTTAAAGCCACTTGTCCTCCAAACATTCTTATTTATGTCATCCCAAATCACCTCCATTTGTAACCTTGGCATTATCCTTAACTTTTTACTCTCATTCAGTCCCTACACTCATTGCCAAGTCTTGACAATCCTACCTCAACATCTCTTGCATTTGTTCCCCTCTCTCCAAACAATCACCACTTTAGTTTCTAAGTTTAGAGCTTCACCACTTCTCACTCACACTACTGAAACAGATGCCGCCCAGCTTTTGTTCTCTCCTATGTCCGCAGCCGTGGAATGAATACTCCTAAAGCAGAGATCTGACTAGATCATTCCCCAGCCCAAGAAGCTGCAGGAGCTTCCTACTTGCACTAGACTCATGAGCCCTTCACAATCTGGCCCCAGTGTCTCCTTAAAGACTGCTTTCATATTCCTCTATCCCACCTCTCCCCCACCCTACACTGGTCCCCTACTGTTTCCTCTACAAGGGACTCCACTAGCTATGGCAGTGCCTCTGCATAGATGGGCTATTCTCCCTACTTACCTTCACCTCTTGGAATCTCTAGGTCCCTTCCAGGTTTAATTGAGGAGACAGCAGAATTGGGAACTAGCCTGAAGGTCCTTTGACTCAAAGCTGGTACTTAACAGATGATTGTTGTATTGAAATAAATTCAGTATCAATTATTGTTGTGGTTAGTATTATACCAGAAACTTCCTAGTTATTGCTGCAGAAAACCTTTAGTTTGAACTTTCTTCTCCAATTTTAGTCATTCTTAAAAGCCATACTATACTTTGAGGGGCTAAGTATTTACAAAAAGGGAAGGGAGAAATGCCAAGTATTCTAAAAAAAAAAAAAGTAAACGAAATATATTTTTCATACCTCTTCATCCTTCATGTTCACATCCACTTTTTTTGATCTGATGGCTTTGGTTATGTGGTCAATGTTGTTTTCCCTGCAGTAATCAAATATGTTCTTGTCTTCTTCTCTATTTAGGATAGATAAAGTAGATGCTTTTTTACTATATAACATAAAACCACATATATGTGTGTGTGTGTGTGTATATATATATATATATATATATAAACACAAACTGTTATTGAAAAAACATGCAAATCAAGAGAATCATTGGAGTACTTCATATTTCCAACATTTTTCATGAATAAGGTGTTTTCCAACATTACAAGGCACAACTTTACTAGAAGAGATATTATAATTCTGTCAAATAAAACTATGGAGAAAAAAAACCCATCTTTTTAATGTGCTTTCAAAAATGGAATAATAAGGCTTATTTGACTAATGCTTTGTCTTTTTCAAAGTCACTTTTGTCCTACAGAGAGTACATATTTACCTGCTGATTCCATGGTCTCACACTAGGGATTAACATATCGGTATCAGTATATATTAAAGGGACTAACACATTACTTGTCACCTTAAAAGGTAAGAGAGCCCTATAGGATAACAGAAAAATCAGTGAAATGTAAAGTAGAATATAAGTTCCTTGAAGGTCAGAATAAATTTTTTATGCATTTTTTTTTAAATCTTTTTATCGCCAGGTCTTGCACAGCACCTTTGATAAATGTATGCGGAATTTAAACGCTATTTGGGCATTTTTACTAAGGTATCTTTTTTCACTTTATGTAACTAGAAGCAGTTGTTAAGTCATTTCAGGTGTGTCCAACTCTTCATGACCCCATTTGAGGTTTTCTTGGCAAAGATACTAACAGCAATTTGCCATTTCCCTCTGAGGCAAACAGGGTTAAGTGACTTGCCCAGGATCACCCAACTAGTAAGTGGAGACTGAATCTGAACTCAGATCTTCCTGACTCCAGGCCTGGTGCTCCATCTACTACAGCACCTAGCTGCCTCCCATATTAATTACCTTCTTATTATAATAGACTTATGATGTCAAAGGCCTGGGAAGTGAAAAGATAGGTAAATATTGCCTTTTATAACAGGAAAAAAAAATCTCTATAGTTTTCACTGTTACAGGGGCAGTAAGGGAGAGGAGCAGCTGATAGCAGTTTCACAGGGCTATTTAGGAATGTCAAGAAGTAGACAGGTTGCTATTATATTGCAAAGGATGGTAGATATTGGACTAGGCCGTGATGCAGTCAAGTCTATTAAGAAAGTTAAGCTCAAATCAGGAGACCAGTAGTGCCTGGCACATAACAGGTGCTTAATAAATGCTTCTGAATTTAATTAATTAATTTTTTTTAAAGAAGCTAACAAATGCCAAGCCCTTTAGGCATTTATTAAGCATTATTTAATGGAATGGATCAATTAAAATTAAACATCCACAGTAGAAATTCAATAAAGTTTCCATATTTTTAATTCTTATCTGATCTTTCAGAGGCTCTACCCATCACTGCAGCCCTTTTAATATACAATGTACTGAAAAATTCTTTATTGTTTCTTCTTATTCTAGTCTGCAACACGACTGCTAAGCAGGGCACTCCCCAGTTATCAACAGCGGTACACTGATTTTTATGTTTCCATCCTTTCTAATCCACCAGTCTCTAATCTACCTAATCTATCCTCCACCTTTGCAAACAGTAATTTACAACGGATTGGTCAGACCCTCTGCCCCCTTGCTTCAGTGGCTCCCTACTGACTTAGCTCCAACTCATTTTTCCAGTCTTCTAATACATGACTCCTGCTCAGGCACCTCACAGTCTACCCAACTTGCTGCTCCTCACAAAGAACATAGCATCTCCAGTTTCCATATAGGTTTTAAAATTAATTAGTTTCCCCTTTCCTCCATCTGGAATTCACTTTTTCTTCATCTTTGCCTTTAAATCCCTAATTTCCCTCAAAGTTTAGCATAAACACCACCTACTACACAAAGCTTTTCCTGATTTTCCCTAGCTGCTGGTGTCTTCTCTCTAAAATTTGTTTATAAAAATTATTTAATATATGCTTATGTGTGTTGTGAATCAACTCACCAACAGACACCAAGCAGCTACAATGTATCAAGTATCGTCCCAGGTGCTGGGGATACAAGCATCAAATACAAAATAATTCCCTACTTTCAAGGAGCTTACATTCTGACAGGGAAGACAGAACAAATTCAGACTGGCATAGGGTCAATTTTGCTGCTGTGATTTCATCGATAGAGTAACTTCAAATCATGAACAAATGTCCTGGGCAATGCAGACCAGCATCTTCTCTACAACTTGCTCAGAACTAGGCAAGTCTGGAAGAAGAGTGAGTTTTGGGGAAAAGATGAGGAGTTCTGTTGTAGACAGGTTCAGTTTGAGATGTCTTGAGGACATCTAGTTTGAAATATCTAAAAACAACTGGTGATTGAAGATGAGGACAAAGACTGGGGTTGCATATACAGATATGTGAGTCATCTGCCCAGGGATAAATAACCACATAGAAGCTAAAGCCAAGAACAGAGTTTTAGGGAATACTTATAGTTACAGGTCAGGAGGAACATGTATTAGTAACATCCCTCTCCTTACCTCTTTCCCTCACTTTGACTCACCGAAGTTAATTCAATATTAAGCAAGCTTTCCTCATAGATAGACATAGATACTTCTGTATTTATGTACACACACACACACACACACACACACACACACACACACACTCACTCTCTCTCTCTCTAATTCAATACTATTTCTATCCTGCTCATAGTCTTCCCTCACAAAAGCTGAGCTGTTATATGGAATGGGTTAAAACTTTCATTTAGGAAATGGCACCAGGCCAATAAAAGATCTTGGGATGTTCTTGGGACACATAGTAGGACATGAGAAAAATAACAAATAAAGTGAACCCCATCAGCTTTCATCTGTGATAAGTTACAGTTCCCCTTACACAGCATTTGGACTAGTGCCATTTTTGTCCTAAGTTATTTAACCTTTACAAAGTGGTTGGACGGCAGCCAGCTTTATCCTAGAGCAGCATAAATTGAGGACACCTCTCTTTAGACTTTGGATTCCTCAGTTAAGGACAAAAATGTATGTGAGACAACTCCCAAAAAAAGGTACTGGATTCCAGAGGTAGAGGTGCCAGAGCATCTGAGCAGGGATCCTGTTCAAGGGCAGCTGACAATACATAAACAATATCCTTTACCTGAAAACTTTCTCTCCTTTTTTATCATTATCACTTAAAGATATTTTTGCTTTTAACTGAGTCTATGATTGTGGCCTTATTGTGAAATTTTGAGCGCAGATATCACAGCTACATTCTGTAAAATGGCAAACTTGTTTTTTTTTTCCATCTTAATATATGGTACTTAAAATATGGTAATCAAATCAATCGTGTGTTTGTCCTTCATTGCCGAAGAAGACCATGTCATCAGAAAAATAATGACAAGACTTGCACCTGACTTTGTTTTGAGTGAGGGAGGGCTGTGCAGGTGACCAGCCTCAATTCTCCAGAGTCATCTGAATCCAGTTACCAGATGTTCATCAGGATGACTGGAGATGACCCAGGATGAGGCAACTGGGGTTAAGTGACTTGTCCAAGGTCACACAGCTAGTAAATCTCTGAGGTAGGATTTGAACTCAGGTCCTCCTGACTCCTGTACTGGTGCTCTATCCACTACACCACCTAGCTGCCCATAAAACCAATGCAAGCAAGATTAGAAGGAAAGTAAAAAGCTGGGAGGTGGGGGGATTTTACAGCTAGTTTCTCTAGGCTTCATTTCTCAAATACATAGAGAACTGGGTCAAACTTGTAAGAATACAAGTCATTCCCCCAACTGATAAATGGTCAAAGGATATGAACAGAGAGTTTTTAGACAAAGAAATCAAAGCTATCTATAATCAGAGGGAAAAAATACTCTACTGATAAGAGAAATGCAAATTAAAACAACTGGTTACATCCTGAAAGAAATCCCAAAATAGAAACTCCTAGGAATATCATAGCCAAAATCCATAATTTCTAGGTCAAAGAAAAAATACTGCAAATAGCCAAAAAGAAATAATTCAAGTACTGAGGAGTCACAGTCAGGATCATGAATGTTTTAGTAACTACCACTATAAAGAAGAAGAGAACTTGAAATATAACATTCCAAAAGGCAAAGGACATGATGGACTTATGGTCAACAATAACTTATCCAGAAAAACTGAATATAATCTCAAAATCAATAAGCATTTATTAAATGTCTAGTCTACTGTGTTCCAGATATTATGCTAAGCAATGAGAATATGTCAAAAGGTAAAAATAGTCCCTGCTGAGAGGAGCCAAGATGGTGGAGTAGAAAGACACACATATGCTAGCTCCTAACACACAACCCATAAAACACCTGTAAAAAAAGAACTCCCAACAAATTCTGGAGCAGCAGAAGTCACACAACGGAGTGGAGATTTCTATTCCAGAGAGCCCTGAAAAACCAACATCAAAGGTCCATCGTACACCAGACCCAGAGCAGAGCCCAGCCCTGCCTTGGCCACAGCACCGCGAGGAGAGGATCTGAGCAGGCTTCAGGGACAGAATCTCCAGTGGCCATGCAGGTCCCTCCACCCACAGGCACAAAGGTCAGTGAGAGGGCAGGGTGTCTCCATAACTCAGGCCCCCTTGGGAGGCAGCAGTGGAGGCATCAGCGGACAGGGGCTCCCAAAGCAGACAGGAGCTAGGATCCATTACTGAAGGTCTCCGCATAAACCCCCTGAAGGAACTGAGCCCCCTGCGGGAGCCCTGCCCCCACCCGAGCAGATGAACTTAATCTCACACTGAATAGTAGTTGTGCCCCTACCTGAGCACTTAAATTTAATCTTACAGTGAATAGCAGCCCTGCCTCCTCTGAAAGCCCTGAGGCTAGGAAGCAGCATTTGAATCTCAGACCCCCAAGAACTAGCTGGGCTGATCTGGAGGCCAGGTGGGTGTGGAAAGGAATCTCAAAAGTCAAGTAACTGGCTGGGAAAATGCCCAGAAAAGGGAAAAAAAAGTAAGACCATAGCAGGTTACTTTCTTGGTGAACAGATATCTCCTCCCTTCCTTTCAGAGGAGGAAAATAAGGCAAAATAAGTATTCAAGGAATCCACTGATCACCTCCTGAAAGAGATCCAAAAAGAGAAACTCCTAGGAACATTGTGGCCAAATTCCAGAATTCCCAGGTCAAGGAGAAAATATTGCAAGCAGCTAGAAAGAAACAATTCAAATATTGTGGAAATACAATCAGGATAACACAATATCTAGCAGCTTCTACATTAAGATCAAAGAGTGTAAAATATGATATTCCAGAAGGCAAAGGAACTAGGACTAAAACCAAGAATCACCTACCCAGCAAAACTGAGTATAATACTTCAGGGGAAAAAATGGTCTTTCAATAAAATAGAGGACTTTCAAGCATTCTTGATGAAAAGGCCAGAGCCGAAAAGAAAATTTGACTCTGAAACACAAGAATGAAAAGAAGCATAAAAAGGTAAACAGCAAACAGAAGCCATAAGGGACTTACTAAAGTTGAACTGTTTACATTCCTACATGGAAAGACAATATTTGTAACTCTTAAAACTTTTCAGTATCTGGGTAGTTGGTGGGATTACACACACACGCACACACACACACACATGCACATACACACGTGCACGCACACAGAGACAGAGGGCACAGAGTGAAATGAATAGGATGGGATCATATCTTAAAAAAATGAAGCTAAACAGTGAGAGAGAAATGTATTGGCAGGAGAGAGGGAGAAATGGAATGGAGCAAATTATCTCTCATAGAAGAGGCAGGCAGGAGAATTTTTAGTGGAGGGAAAAAGAGGGGAGCTGAGAGAAAAACATGAAGTTTACTCTCATCACATTCAACTAAAGGAAGGAATAAAATGCACACTCATTTTGGTATGCAAAGCTATCTTACAATACAGGAAAGTGGGGGAGAAGGGGATAAGCAGGGTGGGGGGATGATGGAAGGGAGGGCAATGGGAGGAGGGAGCAATTTGAAATCAACACTCTTGGGGAGGGACAGGATCAAAAGAGAGAATACAAGCAATGGGGGGCAGGATAGGATGGAAGGAAATATAGTTAGTCTTACACAACACGACTATTATCAAAGTCATTTGCAAAACTACACAGATATGGCCTATATTGAATTGCCTGCCTTCCCAAAGGAAATGGGTGGGGAGGGAGGGATGGGGAGAAATTGGAAAGCTTTAGGAACAGCTGTCGAGTATTGTTCTTGCTACTAGGAAATAAGAAATACAGGTAATGGGGAATAGAAAGTTATCTGGCCCTACAGTATATAAGAGAAGATGGGGACAAGGGAAAGGAGGGATGATAGAAGAGAGGGCAGATTGGTGACAGGGGAAATTAGAATGCTTGGTGTATTTGGGGTGGGGGAGGAGACAAATGGGGAGAAAATTTGGAACCCAAAATTTTGTGAAAATGAATATAAAAATTTAAATAAATAAATTTATTTAAAAAAAAATAGTCCCTGCTCCTAAGGAACTCACAATATAATGGGAGAAACAACTATGTACAAATGATGTATTCATGGTAAATTGGCATTTAGAAGGAAGAGCTTCTTTGAAGGAAGTCAGAGAAACTAGAAGGTAGAGGTAAGGTGGAGAGAATTCCAGGATAGAGGGACATAAAGTGAAAAGGCCTAGAGTTGGGAAATAGGAGTGTCTTGTTTGAAGAAGAGCCAGGAGGCCAGAATCACTGGCTCACTGATTACATGGAGATATAAGAAGACTGGAGAAGCCAGGTTGTGAAGGGCTTTAGAAGCTAAAGAGAACATTTCATATTTGAATAGGTTAGGTACATAAGACATAGTAGTCAATGATTACAGTAACCTACTATTTGATAAATCCAGGGACCCCAACTTCTGGGATAAGAACTCACTATTTGACAAAAACTGCAAGGAAAACTGGAAAACAGTATGGCAGAAACTGGGCATAGACCAATGTCTGACACCATAGAGCAAAATAAAGTCCAACTGGTCACAATTTAGGTATAAAGGCTGATACTATAAACAAATTATGGGAGCAAGGAACAGTTTATCAGATTTATGGAGAATGGAGGAATTTACAACCAAACAGAAGACAGAAAATTATGAAATGCAAAATGGATAATTTTGATTAAATTGAAAAGTTTTTGTACAACTAAAGTCAATGCAACCAAGATTAGGAGAGAAGCAGAAAACTGGGAACTAGCGTCTCTGATAAAGGCCCCAATTCTAAAATAGATAGAGAACTGAGTCAAATGTACAAGAATACAAATCATTCCCCAATTGATAAATGGTCAAAGGATATGAACTGGCAGTTTTCAGAGGAAGAAATTAAAGCTATCTATAGTCACATGAAAAAATGCTCTAAATTACTAATGATGGGAGAGATAAAATTACTAATGATGGGAGAGATACAAATCAAAACAACTCTGAAGTATCACATCAAACCTATCAGATTGGCTAACATTACAAAACAGGAAAATGATAAATGTTGGGAGGGATGTGAGAAAGTTGGAACATTGATTCATTGCTGGTGGGGCTGTGAGCTGATCCAACCATTCCAGAGAGCAATTTGGAACTACACTCAAAGGGCTATAAAAATGTGCTTACCCTTTGACCCAGCAATATAGCTTCTAGAGCTGTATATCCCAAAGATATCATAAAAATGTGAAAAGGACTCATGTGTACAAAAATATTAATAGCAGCTCTTTTTGTGGTGGCCAAGAACTGGAAATTGAGGGAATTCTCATCAACTGGGGAATGGTTAAACAAGTGCTATATGAATATAATGAAATATTACTGTTCTATAAGAAATGATGAATAGGCAGACCAGAAAATCCTGGAAAGACTTACATGAACTGATGCTGAGTGAAGCAAGCAGGACCAGGAGAACATTGTTCACAGAAACAGCCACAGCGTGCAATGACTGATTTTGATAGACTTAGCTCTTCTGAGCAACGCAAGGACCTAAAACAATTTCAAAGGCCTCAGGATGGAAAATGTCATTCACATCCAAAGAAAGAACTATGGAGTCAGAATGCAGAGAGAAGCAGACTATTTTCTTTTTTGTTTTGTTTTCTCTTTTTTCATGGTGTCTCCCATTCATTATAATTCTTCTATGCGACATGACTAATGTGGAAATGCATTTAATAGGAATGTATGTGTAGGGTCATTTCACATTGCATGCTGTCTTGAGGAAGGAGGGAGCAAGCAGAGGCAGAAAATTTAAAACTTATGGAAGTGAATGCTGAAAACTAAAAATAAATTAATTAATTTTAATCACAAAGATTTGGGTACAATTCCTGCCTCTGTGATTAGCTGTGTAACCAAGGCAAGTCATTTAACCTCTAAACCCTTCGGCTTCCCCATCTATAAAATGTGGATAATAATACCTGTTGTACTTAGCTGAAATGGCCAAGTTCTTTAATGTCTCTAATTAGGTCTCAATTTTCTCAATGATAAACAGAGACATTAATTCTTACAGTACATACTTCATAGTGTTGAGAGGCTCAAAGATAATGTGCATAAAAATACTTAGCAAACTTTTAAATACTATGTAAATATCAGTCATCATGTGAAGCACGTTTTCCAAAAGAAACAATTCTATTTATAACATTGGTGACTAAGTTTCCACTGGATATGACTCCATAATTGATACCAGCAATTTAATCTGGCCACATTAAAAATTTAGAAATATGCTGTATCAGTTAATTGATCATACAAAAATACAACACAAGATAAAATGGCATTGTAGGTTCTAACAGATTCCAGAGGACCATACTACGTAAATGGGCCACTGGCTGATATGACATTACCATGGGACGCAGTGGTAGAGCTACTATATACTGATCTAAGCAAGGTTATGTGAGAAATGCCTGTCCCAGGCAGAGCATTGATTAAAGGATGACCTATGATTTAAAAAAAATCACCTTGGCAACTCAATGCAAGATGAATTGGAGTAGGGACACAGGAGTGTGTATGTTCATCCTTTGATGCCAAAGAAGACCATGCCATCAGAGAAATGATGACATGACTTGCACTTGACTTTGTTTTGAGTGAAGGAGGACTATGCAGGTCACCAGCCTCACTTTTCCTCCAGACCCATCTGAATCCAGTGACCAGATATTCATCAGGATGACTGCAGATAACCCAGGATGAGGCAATTGAGGTTAAGTGACTCACCCAAGGTCACACAGCTAGTGAGGGCCCAGTGTCTGAGGTGAGATTTGAACTCAGGTCCTCCTGACTCCTGCACTGGTGCTCTATCCACTACACCACCTAGCTGCCCCCAGGGAGACAAGAAAACTATCACTGGTTGTACTTTTCATATCCTCACCTCACTGGTTGTGGTATGAAAACTGGAATATTCCTTGCACCCTACTGCCACTTTCAGATTCTCTCTTGACTATCATCCCTCAGCAGCCTCTCCTACTTCAATTGAGGAAAAAACTTCTTATCAATGAGAACTATGAAAAAGTGGAATAGACAGGCAGCCTGAGGAAGTGATTAATTCCCCAAAGAAGCTCTGTAATCAAAGCCTGATAAAACTTTCCTCAGGCATGATATAGAAGAGACGATGAGCAAGTTGATTTTAGGAAAATATGGAAAGACTTGCATGAAATAACAAAGAGTGAAGAGTGAAGTGAACAGAACCTAGACAATGTTGTATATAGTAACAGAAGTATTGTTCGAAGTGCAAATGTAGATGACAGCTATGCTGAGTTATATGAATATTCAAACAATAACAAAAGATCTGTGAAGGAAGAGGCTATGTACTTCCAGAGAAACAGTTGACATATGGAACTATGTCTTGTAAAGTTTCACATATATATCTTTCTCAAATATTGGCCTTCTTTAATGTGGAGTGGGAAGAGAAACAGCTTAAAACTCAAATGTTAAAAAAAATAAAATCTAAAAGTCAATAACTCAATTCTCCCCCTGGAAATTAATTAATTTCTTAATCTGGCCACTAAAATCCAATCTACTTCTTCTAGCATCACTGCATTATACCATTTCACTAATATGCTAATATTACATTATCATTATAACATACATACATCATTGCTGTTGATAATGATAATAACAGCAATAACAAAATATGAGGCAATGTCAACTGGAATGATGTTGAAAAGAAAAGCTGCAAGCAGATGAAACTTGCAAATATTAATAATGACAATAATGAACCTTCATGTAGAGCTTAAAGAATTACAAAGTACACCCCTCAACAAATGCCCGAACCAGCGCTTCAATCCCACAAATCTCCCGTTAGGCAGCAGTGCTCTGATCTCTGACAAGTATTTAACCTGTTATTTGTGCTTTCCTCATATGGAAAATGGAAATAATAACAATAATGGCATCTACCCCCCAGAGTTGTTACGAGGATAAAGAACTCTTTAAATCTTAAAGAGCCATGTAAATGCTAGTTACTGTCATCATTCACCCTTTTACAACTATGACTAAGAAGTTATTCTTTTTGTTTAGTTTTATTTAATTAATTTGTTTTCAGTTTTCAACAATCACTTCTATAAGTCTTAAATTTTCTCCCCCTCCCTGAGACAGCATGCAATCTTTCATGGCTTCTACACATACATTTTTATTAAACACATTTTCACATTAGTCATGTTGCATAGAGGAACTAAAATGAATGAAACCATGAGAAAAACAAAAACAAAACACAAGAGAAAAATAGTCTGCTTCATTCTACATTCCAGTTCCATAGTTCTTTCTCTGAATGTGGATGGCCTTTTGCCTCAAGAGTCCTTTGGGCGTGTTTCACGTCCTTGCGTTGCTGCGAAGAATGCTAAGTCTATCAGACACAGTCCTCTCACCCTGTGGCTGTTACTCTGTATAACGTTCTCCTGGTTCTGCTCACTTCACTAGATACCAGTTCATATAAGTCTTTCCAGGTTTTTCTGAAGTTCAACTTTTTGTCATTTCTTATAGCACAATAGTATTAATTACATTCATATACCACAACTTGCATGATTAAGAGATTATTCTTAATCAAATAAAAGATAAAGGTAATTACAAAAGATAAAACACATAACTCTGGTTACATAGAAAGTGAAAAGCTTCTGTACAAACAAAATTAATCCATCTAGGATAAGAAGGCAAGCAGTTAAGTGGGGAAAAAAAATCTTAGTATTGAATTGGTCAGATAGGGATTTACTTGCCAAAAGACTGAGATGCCTGGTATGTGTGTATGTACATGTGTATGTATATATGTATGCATGCGTGCACATGCACACACACACACAGAGAGGACTCATTGCCATTACTCAACAGATTAGATAAGTGACCAACGGATATAATAAAGAATTCTCAAAAGAACTGAAAATGATTAGCAACTATATGAAAGGATGTTCCAAATCATAATAATAAACAATAGGATTCAAAACACTCTTGACGTTTCACCTCAGAGCCAGCAAACTGGCACCTATGCCAAAGGGGAGAACAATCAATACTGGAAGCACTGTGGCATCTGAATGGTTCAGTGGACAGAACGCTGGACTCGGAGTCTGGAAGACTTGAGTTCAAACATGGCCACATACACTTACTAGCTGTGAGACCATGGGCAAGTTACTTAATCTGTTTGCCTCAGTTTCCTCAACTATAAAAAAAGGATAAGAATACCATTGTGAGAGATGATCTCTAAGGATCTCTCTCAGGAGCGAAGCCTCTTCAAGGGGTTAATTGTTGAAACATTTGCAGCAGGTTGCCCTTGTAGAAGAAACGTTTCACCATATTCTGTACTTTCCCAAGACTACCCCTTTTATTTTCCCAGACTACTCCCTATGCTTTTCCAATATTACCCCCTTCACTTTCCCAGACTGCCCTCAGTATTTTCCCAGTCTTTCCCTCCCTTGTTTTTAGATACATAGCAGGGAGAAATAACACCTCCCCCACTTCTTTTTTCAATGTGTGAAACTATTGGGGGGTTTTTTGTTCTCTGTGGCTGGGGTAAATTGTCTCGAATACATTGTACCCTCAGGGCTCACACCAAGGAACCCTGAGGAAGGGGGCCGGGGGTGTGTGTGGGTGTGGATTGCGGTTATGGCCTATATAATCTGCTGAGCTAAACATAGCTCTGCTCTCTTTGGTTGGCACCACTTTTCGGGTGCTCTGGGGGAGCCCTTTCTCAAGAAAGTCAATAAACGAACTATTCCTTCTGCTAATATGTCTGAGTCTCTGATTCACTGGTAAAGGTCTCTGCGCCTCACATGGCACCTACCTCCTATTATCTACCCTACAACCTAGGGTGGTTGTGAGGAACAAATGAGATATCTGTAAAGCACTTAACATAAGATCTGTCCCATAGTAGGCACTTAATAAATGCTTAGTTCCTTCCCTTGCCCTCTCCCCACCCCAACTTTGTAAGAAGACAAGCACTAATGCATTATTAGTGGAAGTGTGAACTAGTACAACCATTTTTAAAAGCAATTTAGAATTATGCAAATAAAGTGACTAAAAAGCCCATATCCTTGGACCCAGAAATTCCATTATTATGCATATACAAAAAGGAGGCCATTGACAAAAAGGAAGTCACCATATACACCAAAATATTTAAAGCAGCACCTATTGTGGTAGCAAAGAATCAGAGACAAAGTAGATAGATACCCATTGACTGGTAAATGACTAAACAAACTGTGGTACATGAAAACAACAAATATGATGGAGAGAAGCATGGAAAGATTTACATGAACTGATGTTGAATGAAATAATCTAAGCCACGAAAACAACATACACCATAACTACAGCAATGTAAACGGAAAGATCCACCACGAAAATAATCAAACATGAACGCTACAAAAGTACAAAGAACAAGCATGGCCCCTAAGGAGAGCTGCGGAAAGATACCCACCCCATTCTTCTGCACAGGCAGGAGATCTGGGGTGTGGAATACTGATGATATTTTCAGATTTTTTGTTAAAGTACTGATTTGTGTTGCTGTTGTTTTTTGATGTTATGATGTTTTACCCTTTTTAAAAAAAATAGTCTGTTACTGGAGATGGAAGAAAGAGGAATAGAGAAGAAAATTTAGGTTTTATAAAAACAAAATACATCACTAAACTTTTATTTAAAAAAATGAAGGAGCTGAACAAGATGGCCTCTGAGAGCCTTTCCAGTTCTTAAGGGAAAAAAGCACCCCTTTCCTTTGGACTTATTATATTACATCATCCAGAAGACAGCACTTTACTCATACAGCTCACATGGCATCACTGCCTTGTATTTTAGTTAATGGTGTGCATACATATTTCTTACAGAGCAGTATGGAGTGGAAGGGGCAGCACAATGTAGAGAAAAGCCCTTTTACTCCTGGTGCTGCCATTAACTCACCTTTGGATAAGTTACTTAACTTTCCAAGGCTTCAGTTTCCTCCCTTTCAAGATAAAGGGGTTATAGAAAATTATCTCTGTGGAACCTTTTTAGGATTCTTAACTTTCTGACTCTCCCTGGTTAAATTATAAGTTCCTCAAGGACGTTAATAGTACTTTGCAATAGTACTTCAAAACACAATCATTCAATAAATATCTGCTGGTTTAGTTAAACAATGAAACAAAAACAGGAATGTTTTGACTCAAGGATGCTAGCTTGCAAAAAACCAGGACTGATGAACAACAAACAGGTGGCTTTGCCTGTATACTTGGCATCAGGCCACAGATCATACAGGAAACTAAAGTACATTTAAAAAGAAGGCAAATGTGGGAGCCAGGAAACTCCTGCTACAGTTACTCTTGATGTCAAGGCCTTCTTGCCCCAAGGGGCCCATTTTTACATCATCTATAATTATCTCTTTGCTTTAATCGCCTTGTCACTCCTGAGGCTCTCATGGGCACTGAACGAGGAAAAGCTCATTAACTGAACCTTTTCTCCTCCCTCCAACCACCCATAGCTTTTAATTGCGTGGTGTTGTTCTTATCGAGCAGTGCAACTGGGATCATTTTCATAAGAAAGGGAGGGAAGGGAGCCATGTGTCCCTGAGGTGTGCACCACAGACAAACCTTTGCTTTCTCAATTATTTATGCCAGCTGAGGTTTTACAGGCTGAATAAATCCATAACTCAAGTTCATTCTGAGCAGTCAGATTCTCCAGGGGAGTTGCCCACTCACCAATACACTCTCATGGAGTCCTCAAGAGAATAACCAGGATGTAACAAGACATATGTCATCTAATTCCAAATCTATCACCAAAGAGTTAACACAGTTCTGATCACAGGTAATAGTACCACAGCCAGAGGATGACAATACAGACCTTTATGGCACTCAGAACATGAGAGTGGGATCCCAAAGATGAGTCTACTCTTCAAAGGTATACAAGTACACATTTTAAAAATATAAAATATTTAAAATGGAGCTGCTTAAAACACTCTTCAAGTGCTATAATCTGATAAGTACTTGGCAAAATTGGGCCTTTTCTCCAATGCTTTGAGTCTTTAACTCCTCAACTGGCTGGGTATCTAAGCTGTTTTTTTTTCTCAGCAGTCACTGCTGTTTGCAGCAGAGCTGTGTACAATACAGCCACCTTTTCCTTCAGTCACTTAAGCTCTTTGGACAATTTTATAGCACAATTTATGTGTGAGTGACAGGTTTCAGTGCTATGTTCATTCTGAACACTGTATATAATATATATGCCAACAGAGTTTTCATTTCTATTATGTTAAAAAAAATAAAAAGCAAAACCAGTCTAAGTTTTCTGCTTAATCCTTTAATTGTATATTCAATTAAGACTACAGAACTGCCAAAAGAGAAAAAACTTCAATCAGAACATTTCTAAAGTCCATTATTATTTAGGAACATCCATTTTACAAGTCTATGATAAAGTATCTCTTTAAAATTCTTCAGGCCTTTATGCCTGACCACATGCAGTGACCTCTGGTATTTTCTGCCAAAACAGTTCATTTATCTCATAGAACAACTAATCAATTCCAGAGCCCATCAATCATTCCAGTTGTGCACAAGTACAGTCTTGCTCAGGGCAAGTCCAGATGGCTTCTTGTATAAGTGGGATTAATAAAACTCTGATAGATTACATAGCATCTAACAAACTACAAAACATAATGGGAACCATCAGATAGATCTTGGTGGTATATGGGGGAGAAACACATCCTCATAATTTGCTGGCATTTTAAACTTTAGCTTTAAGTCCTAAATTTATTTCCCAACTCATGGATTAAAGCTTCCTAAATATAAGGACCAAAGTGACTACTTAGCAAGTATGTAAAAGAACCAAGGTGTTTTTTGCAAACTGTTAACTATTGTTTTGCTGCCCATCTATCTGTTTCAAAGTTAAATAGTTATTTTGGAGTTTCCAGGCTTACCCCACCTGGCTCCAAATCTGAGTACAGAAAACTGCCATCGGCCCCTTCCTTACCTGCTGGATGCCTTGGCCAAAAACAGTAGCATGTCACAATGGAACGAGTCACAGAAGAACAGAGTTTTAGTTCCACTTCTGCTAGGACTGGCTAGAATCACAAGTGACTCAAGTTCCCAGACCTCCCTTCTGTCTGTCGTGCCCATTATCCATAATTAACTCAGAGAGAGCTAATGGGTCAAATGCTAGGTTTCTAAATACAACACAGAGACCCACCTATGGACTGACTCTACCATTAAGTACACCTTGCCACTTGCAGCAAAATATTTGGGAAACAAAGCTGGGTCCAAAAGGAGAAGGATCAGGGTCAGGTCTGATGTAGGAATTATCTAACTGTAAGACTGTGAACTCAAGATTCCACTCTTGGGGACAGAAGCCCTGACTTTTTACTTCCATATCTTAGACAAGTTATAGTTTCTGGCAAAAGTCAGGAGTACAAGTGTCATAAAATGGGTATATTGTTTCATGAGGTCATTGATTCAGTATGAAAAGGGATGTCAGACTTCATCTAGTTCAAACACTTCATTTTAGAGATGAGGAAACTGAAACCTAGAGGTTAATTCACTTACTTTTGGTCATATGTAGAGTAAGTGGGAGAGACAGGACTTGCACCCATAGCTTTTGATTCCAAATTCAGTGCTCTTTTTACAGGATCACATTGCTACTCTTCTAATCATATTAATCACTGTAAATAATTTGTAACTAAACTATAAGTGTTCTGCCAGTACCCCAGACTTGCCATTTACTGTATATGACTAAGTATGGAACTAAGTTGTATGCATTTTTAAATTACATTTTTAATGTATAAAAATAAAACACTAAATACTACAATTCACAAAATAAAAGGTACAAGCAAAATTTCATTGAAATAAACTTTGATAGGCTCTTTTTTTCATTTTAATTGACTTCTGACTTAAGTAATTATATTAAATATTTTTGGTCCTTAGCTGGAATAGTTAACCAGTTTATTTATTATACCTGAATTTCCAACCATCAGGATGAGTTTTGCAATAATAAAATTCTGTTATGTTATAAAATGTATAAAGTCTAGTCTCTAAAATTTCCTAATCTATGGTAATATTAATAAGATTTTTTACATTTATAAAATACTTTGATGCTATCTCCCTACACTATAGGCATATTTATGAAAATCCTTTTGTTTTCTATCATAACCATGTGATTCAAAATAAATCTTCAGTAGGTTAAAGTCAAGACTTTATTAACTACTTTTCTCCGGAGTTTAATTTCATTTTTCATGATAATTTCTTAGATGACCCACATGTAAACAAAAAAAATTTTCATGAGCAGTGAGGAAATGAAGACTTGCAAGCACAAATACCCACTGCAAAAAAACAGTGATAACTCAAGTAATAATAAAACACAAAGCCCTTTATATACATTACGTCAATGGATTCTCATGATAATTCACACATTACCAATAAGGAAACTGAAGCCCAGAACGGTCATATGACTTGCACATGGATTCAAAAACTGGTAAAACCAGAATGATTTTCTCACGTGATATCCAGTGATATTTCCACTAACTACAGCACAATGCCTTACTACTTCATTTACTTATTTTAATGTGTGAGCCAAATCAATGAGTATAGCAAGTGACTGGGTACTCTATTGTGTAATTCAAAAGAAGCTACATTTCAGCATATTATTTTGCTGGACAAACACTATAAATTAATTGCCTACTGGACATTTCAAACAAGGTATCTCAAAAACACATTCAAACTTAACATGTTAAAATGGAATTAATTATCTTCTCCCCCAACCCCTCCCCTTTTGAAAACTTCTCAAATGCGCACCCAGCCTTCTAAACTCTCAGATTCTTCATTTAGGTATTACCCTCAAGTCCTCCTTCTACATCTATAACAATCTCATTTCACAACATTTCTCTTAATACAGACAGCTTCTGCCTTAGCTCAGGCCCTCATCACCTCTCCAGGCTATTGCTACAACCTTATCATCAAAATGTACTCAGCCTTCCCTTTTCTCTACATTTACTATTCCCACATCTTACGCCCAGAATGCATTTCTCATATTTGTCCACTGGAACATTACCCATCATCCAAATGCCCCCTCGTTCCTAAAACTTTTTGTGAACCTTACTTTCCTTCACCATCCAAACACTTCCTGGTTCTCTCCTAGCACTTTCTAACCTTTCTCTAGCTGTGACCCTGTTTTACTTGTGACAGTTACTTGTGTAAAAGTTTCATTAGACTGCCATACTAATAACAGTTCATGCTTATAGACTGCTTCATAGTTTACAAAGCAATTTCCTCCCGATAATCTTGTCAGGTAGGTTACTACGAATAATATTATTACCCCTTTTTTAAAGATGAAGGAGGTTCAGAGAGGTAAGTTACCTCTAAGTCCATAGTTAAACTGTTAAGATCGAGCAGAGGTTTAAAGGTGGGAAGGACCCTAGTGGTTAACCAGTTCAACTTTCTTACACTGTGAATAAGAAAGCACAAGTCCAGAACACTGAGCTGCTCTACCTGAGGTCACACAGGGAGGAATGGGCAAAGGTGAGATGGGAACAAGGTAGGTCTTCAGGTTCCAAGCCCAGCGCTCTGGCTAGCCCCAAGCTGGTAGAGGGCAGAGTATGTGACTCAGTCTAGAACTGCATCTTCACTGCTCTATGCCTTGGTTTCATTATCTGCAAAATGAGGTCACTGGGCTAGAGGACCTCTGAGTCTGATCAGGAAGAGATCTGAGAGATCACCACCTCCAACGAAGTCCTGTTTAGTCACAAAGGGAGTCAACAGCAGAGGGGGATTCAAACCCATATTTTCAAACTGCAAACATAATACTCTTTTTATTATATAAGCTGCTTGTAAAAATGAATAAATATCCCTGCTTTACTCAAATTCTCACATGTTCTTTCTACTAAGCAATACTGTTATTTTTATCCCACCAGTACCTGGTGTTAAGTAGTATATTAAGTAAAAACTTGAAGATGTGTTTCAGTAATAGTTGTTGAATAAATTCTGAGAATAAGAGCTAGAAGCACCCAGAGCTATTCATATGGGGTAGTCTAGTCCTTGGTTTTCTTCTAGCTTCCCCTGCCTGTTGTAGAAGTATATACCTCCTTTTAGACTACGCATTTTAGTTAAGAGTCCTGACCCCACTTCAGGTCAGAAAGATTTATGAGACTCCTTCTTTAATTAATAATTCTGAAACAATGTCCTGCACAAAATCCCATTTTCCCTTTACCAAAAACCTAACCAACCTTCTTTGCAACAATGAAGTGAAAGTTCAGAGAGGGAGAAAGTAGGCAGGGACCAGGGAAGGGAGAGACCTCGCCCCACCACTAAAGCTAGTCTCCTCTTTGACCTAGCTTTGACTAGGTTAGGGCCAGGAACAAAGCAAAACAGAGTAGGGAAATGTTCCGGATTGCTTCAGTAAAGCGAAATCTCTCCAGATTTCACTTCTGATAGGTGGAATGAAATATTCTTAGAAAAGGTGGTTGAAAAAGGAATGAATTTTTTTAGGAAAATGTTTCTCTAGAATGTTCTGACATTTTAAATTACTATTGTACTGAGATTGTTCCCTCAACTCTGAACATTTGCTTCATCTGGACTGTGGAATTTGTCTTTTCTCAGAGGATATTATAAACTATAGCTTCAAAATTACTTTTGAGAGGTTTTCAAAGGCAGGATTTCTATCCTGCATTCCCTCTTTAAGCAGAAGGTGATTAGATCAATTTAATGAACATTTTTTTCCTGGCAAATCTGTACCCAAAATGCAGAAAATGGAAATTTAATGTATGTGAATTTGTGTGAAACTATTTCTCAAATTTTTCAGATTTTGTCACAAACTAAATCAAAGGTAAATAGTAGTCAAATTAAGAAGCATTTATTAAGCATTTACTAAGTGCCAGGCACCATGCTAAGTAAGGGAACCAGAAACAGTCTCACCCACTTTCACTAACTTCATTTTCGTTCACAAAGCCAGTGTTAATTGTTTTTCTCAAATAATTTGCATTTCAGGATAGCTTACTTTTAAAATAGATAGATCATACAGCTTAATTCACTAATGTGAGAGTAGTTCTATTTTATCCTAGAGAAAATGGATTCAAGTGTTTAATTAACGAACTAAGAAAATTAAATCCTTTAAGGAAACAAAGATACAGAGAAGGAAAAATTAAGTATCAATTTTTAAAAAATCTACAGTTTCTGGTTTTGTCATTTGAGACAGAAAACCCTGCCCTTCCCACTTCCCATGGTGGGAAAGGTTAGTATATATAAATGATACACTTACTGATTTAAAAGATTATGGACCTAAAAAGTTCCTTCCTGCCATTTATTATCCTGTTAAGAGACGCCACCAAATTTGTCTTCTCTGAAGAGAAAATGCTTCACAAATTTTATTTATGTAAACATACAGAGATATATGCATCTATATATCTACACAAATATCTATATGTACATGTATAAAAATAAATACATAGATATTAAACTTCACTGGTAACTTGAAATCCACAGGAGAAATTTACCTGATAGTTTCTTCTTGATACAAAGAACTAACAACTGGTCCACCAAACCCAGCATTTACTTCTTTCCCTTTTTTCTCTGGCATCTGAAAGAAAAGAAAAAACATGGACATGGTATAAAAAGTGGTATGATTTAAGAGTACTCCAGAAAATCATTTTGCTGAAAAGTGAGAGATATTTTGTCTTTCACAAACTCTCACAGCTATAAGAGTTTTGAGGGTAGTTTCAGAAAGTTATCTGTATTATTTGTAATTCAAAGGCAAGTACAGTTACTTGCCTCCTGGAACTACTTACATGTTATTGACCTATCAACATAGATCATTTAATTGCAAAATACAGCTTAGTAAGGAAATCTGAAGTATTATCATTAAACATAAGTGTATTAAGAGAAACATCTGGTTTATCAGAAGAAAATTTTTCAAAGGCCTTTAACTAGGCAGCTAGGTAGCACAGTGGACAGAGATTGAACCTGGAGTCAGAAGAACTGAGTTCAAATCCTAGCTCAGATACTAAAGGCCTATGTTTCTGAGCAGTCACTTAACCTCTGCCTCCCTCAGTATCCTAACTGTAAGATGGGGATAGTAACAATGCTTGCCTCCCAAGGCTGTTGTGAGGATCACACACAGTAATAACTGTAAAGTGCTCAGCATAGTGCCTGGCACACAGTAAATGGTATATAGATGTTAGGTAGTAACAGTAGTAGTAGTGTAAAAATTGTAAGTGCAAGCATCCTGAAAACTGTGGAGTCTGGAAAGAAAACCACCTCAAAATTCCAAAAGAAAAGGAAAGTAGATCTGCATGAATATCTGTGCAACCGAGGTTTCACAAAGCAAAGTTTTGTTGCCCTTCAACATAAAGTAAATGAATAGGCTGATTTTTAAAACAAGATATTGTAAGTGCAAGAATACATGTGCAATATGTAAGATCAGTGATGTCTACTTAGGTATTATTAGATCACAGAAAGATAGAGGTCTCTATACTTCAGAAAGCTCTAGTTCTAGAAAATAGCTCTAAGTAGTTGTTATTCTGAGCTCAAGAGCTCTAAGGGATCCATCCTAAGTTCAGCATCAATATGGTGAGTTTCCACAGCCTCCCAGGTTGCCTCAGAAGGGTTTCATTACCCCAGGTTGAAAATGGAGCAGGTCAAAGGCCTTGTGCTGAACAGGATGTAGGACTGGTCCCAGACTGGGTGAAATGGGGAGAACAAAAGAAGGAATGAAAGAAAAAAGCTCTAAAATAGAAAGTAATTGCCTTCAGATTAAAAAAGAATTCAAAATAGAAAAAAAATTAATCAAAATATATTCCAAATACATGTCACCTTACCAAGATTAAAATTTTAGTCATCCTCTCCCAAAAAAGGAAAGTTTCTCCTAAATTAGTTTTATGCTAAACTAGGAATAAGGAAACACATTATAAAAGTTAAAGAGAAATAGATACAGTAAAGATAAAAGCCCAACTAGATTTTTCCTTAAATGAGTTCTCCTATCCCCAAGACAATGATACAAATGAGAATCATGAGGTTGTTTCATTGTCTTTCATCAAGCAATTTCTAATGCATTATCTAACATCAGTGAGTGAAGTCAACTCTGATTAAGTCTGAAAAACTAAAAACTATCATAGAAACAAACTGATATAACAATTCCTGCTATCTGTAAATTTTTTATAAAGTTTCTTAAAGAAAAAAAATCTAATTAGCTAGGTAGCATAGGGAAATAGAGTGCTCGATTTGGAGTCATGAAGACTTGAGTTCAAATCCGATCTTAGATGTTTATTAGCAGTGTGACGCTGGGCAAATCAATTAACCTCCCTCAAACTCGATTTCTTTATGTGTAAAATGTGTACAATGATAATACCATCTTCAGAGGATTGTTGTGACAATCAAATGCACAATGCTTTGCAAACCTTAATTCACTAAAAAGTACTAGATACTATTTTAGAGCACTCAGCTTAGTCTAAACTTTGCTTTCCTGGAAAGCACTCTATCTTGGCCAGAAGAGATACCCCAAATTCTGTCCTAATGAGATTCACTGTCATAAGACTATTCTCTCCCTAACTATCAACTTCATGTGTTTCAGGCTAACTTTGACTACTTTTCTCCTGCCCCTGCTGCCGTTAGTCCCCAGTCTCCATGTGGACTGAACGTTTTTTATGACGTGCAAGGGAACCAATTCCATTTTCCTCTCCTTGGAATCTATTTAACCATTTTTCTGTTGCTTTAGCAGTCAGAATACAATAGAACATGTGGTTTACGTATGCTTCACTGGACGAGGAAAAATTTTTCGCTAAATTTGTCTTGCAAGACGAACAAAAATTCGCAGTACAAACGTCAAAATTTTGTTGAAAAACATCACCCAAATAAGGCCATAGCAATGAGAGCACAAATATTTTTAATGATGATGCAATGTCACATTTCCGTGACATCCTGAAAAAAAGTCAAAAACAAGTGTCATTAGATAGATTGCTAGTCAGAGGCGAACGTAAAGGAAGTCAGTGAGACAAAACATGAAAGTGATTCTAAAAAAAATGAAAAATAAGTAAAGGCAGTATTAGTCTCATTTTTGGTGAAAGTAGCGTAAGAGAGAACACTCCCGACATTGAAAGCCCCAGCGCTCTCAGAGGAGATTCTCCTTCCAAGCGATAACCCTCCCTCCTCCTCCTCCCTCTAGTCTCCCTCATGCCAGCCACAACTTGTCAAAGGTAAAGTGTAGGTTAATTTATTTTATTTTCAGTTTATATTGTGCACTAATCATTGTTATTGTATTTCAGGTACATTAGGGACAAAAAACTTACTTAAAATTATAAATAATTATTTTTATATGAATATTTTTGGGGTACCCATCACCCGACTGCATTATTTCCTATGGGGAAATTCCTTTTGGAATACAACAAATCACATGATGAACAGAATCTCAGAACGAATTAAACTCATAAATCAAGGTTCTACTGTGTAACAATCCAAATTGGCATTCATTAAAGTCAAAACTAACAACTTTGTGGAATCTCTTTTACAACAGGAAAAAAGCATAGACTTCTTTCCCAAAGAATTTCCAGGTGACATATGCAAAGAGGGATTTCTTAGTATCCGTTCTTGTCTTTTTTAATGGAGACGCTGCTTTACTGTTATACAAAAACAAAAAAAAAAGTTAAATCTTCATGTTGATTTCTATCCCCAAATGTACAAATTCATAGCAACTGAAGTGAAGCAAATGTGGGTAAGTTGTTCCAGAAGTAGAGATTTTGGCTAAAAATTTTTAGTTGGTGACAAATGAACTCTTTTTTTCTTTCTGGGTTTCAAAGTATTTCAAAATATCTCAGGTATTATGTGGAGGGATGATAGTAAGTGATCTCTGAGATTCCCTTCAGCTCTAAACCTTAAAATCCTATCTACTGAACCATAAGTCTTAATGTAAGTGGCTCATACTTTGTTTCTTCTGAAATTTAAACTAATAAGTACCTTTCTCATAATAAAAGTGTACTAAAACATATATTTGGGACCAGGAGGTTACAAGTTAAATTTTTTTCATTCCTTAGGTTTTCATTTTTCCCTGCCTCCATAAAAAAATTCGTATTTCAAGGATAAAACTTTAAAAACTGGAATAAACCACTAAAAGATTATTGAAATTGATTTATTACATCTACAAAATCATATACATCCTGTAAAGTTCCTAATACTAATAAGGAGCTTATCCTGAAGGAAAAGTAAAATATAATGTCTTTCTTTACAAATATTCTGTTAATTTATATAAACATCAATGATTCCTACTCTAATATACTCTGTAGTATGCAGAACCTATTGTATTATTGCTTACCATCATGTTTTCATGATGTAATCAATAAAATGTAATAAAATAACTGATTCAATGAAATTATTCCTAAAATATTTTTATTTCATATTACTTTTGAAAAATTATAAATATATAACATGAACTACTCAGAAAACATCTAGAAATCTGAAAGTGTGCTTAACTGGAAAAGGTTCTATGGAAAAATATGGAAATTTGGAAGGGAGAACTGTGTACTTCAATTTTAACCATCTAGAAACACTGTATCGGGAAACATCAAAAGTAGAAATTTTGATCATTATTAAGTGCCAGGAGAGTACTTAATAGAAAGAGGAACAGAAAAGCAGTCATGTAGCATTTTTTTTCAGTCTACTACATGTCAGACACTGTGCAAAGCACTGAGAATACAAAGAAACGCAAAAATACTTCTTCCTTTATAAAAGCTCAAAGTCTAATGGGAGTGACAATATACAAGTAACTAAGTACAAACAAAATACAGACAGGATAACTTCAATGTAGTCTCGGAATTTCAGCACAAAGATTATTAAGGAGGGAAAGTTGGTCAATGTGCAGATTTCTTTTGAAGACTACTATTCTTATTTTTCAAAAGAAAGGGTTTAAAAAAACCTATGCAGCAAAATCTGAGGGGTAGAAGTTTGATGATGATGTCTAAAAAAGGAAAAAGGGAAAGAAAAGTCATTGAAGCATTTAAAGTAATATAGGGAAGAGAGAAGGAGGTTTAGAGGGAGAACAGAGAAGCCACCACAGACAAGCAGAGAGGGCAAGTTTAAAACTACCCTGTTGAATTTATTATTTTTTTTAAAAAAGCATTTCTTTTAAAAATAATAAAAATTGGTAGGGGTAGCACACTATTCTATCACATTAAGACTCAGACATGACTGAAAAACCACTGACATAGCAATACAACTATTAGGTCTGTATTCCAAAGAGATTTTTCAAAAAAGAAAAAGGAAAAGGACCTATATGTGCAAAAATATTTACAGCAAATCTTTGTGGCAAAGAATGGGGAATCGAGAGGATAAGCAGCAACTGGGGAATGGCTAAACAAGTGGTAGCATTTGAATGTGATGGAGTATCACTGTGCTAGAAGGAACGACAAGCAAGATGGCTTCGGAGACACATGGAAAGCCTTTTATGAACTGATATGCAAAGTGAAGTTAGCAGAACCAGAAGAACACTGTGCACCACGAGAGCAACTCAGGTTTGAGGAGGGATGAAAAAGTTTAGAGGAGCTACTGAGATGAACTAAACTAACTAGGAAATAAAAGGACTGCTTTGTAGCAAGGAGGATCCAGCTGAGGTCAAGTGACTTAAATCTGTCGTAGACCCAGTCAGCAGATTCATGATTTTTTCCAGTTTCTTTCATCAGCATGTATATAGGAACAAAGGCTCCTGGAAAGAATGATCCAAGGATGCCGTTTGCCCAAGTAATCTCACTGATATATAACGGGGAAAGGATTCAAGACTAAAGTAGAGAGGTGAACTCGTTCTAGGTCCACCAAGAAGTCAAGGTAGGGAAAGGAGACAAAAAATTTAGCATGATCCTGGGAGGCGTGGGGGAGTGGGAAATAGGATGGGGGAAATAAACCTTTGATAGATTAAGCTTGTCAAGCATTCCTCACTGGGGGAAAAAAATAGAGCTGAGTAGAAGCTTTGAAGTTAAAAACAAGAGAAACCTAGAAAGATAAATAACAGTTGAGCCCCAAGTAAGGATTATAGAAGGGGAATACAAAAGGGAACAAATATTTATTAAGTGCCTACTATGTGCCAGTCACTGTGCTAAGTGCACAGATAAAATGTTTACATACTAATAGAGGGAAAAGAAACTAGTGTACCCTCAAAACCCTAATGTCTTCAAGAGTAATAATTAATTACAGTAATAAGACAGAGTCTGGAGAACAATTTTGTTACTCTCTGATAATTTTGAAAGAAAAAAAGGGAAGGAAAAAACAACACAAAATTTTGGAAGCAGGTAGAAATTACCATTTTGCACAACTGAAATACGCCTGAGACTACACAAATATGGAAAAAGGGGAGTGGGGAGTAGGCTAAAAATGAACCTAAGTTTTCACCTGAAATGAACAAAGAAGGTTGAATCCACACAGTTTGGTATATAAATATATTCAACTCAATAAGGAATCAACTAGAAATAGAGAAGGGGGAAGTGAAGATCAAGAGGGATGATAATTTCAGTTTAATATATTAAGGGAAGGAATAGTCATTAATAAAAGGAATTAACTTTGGAGGGTAGAGCATAAAAGAGGAGGCAAGGTGGAAAGGAAGTAAACAAATATTTAATAAATGTCTACTATGTGCCAGGCACTGTTCTAAACCTTTACAAGTAATATCTCATTTAATCCTTATTAACAACACCTGGAGGAAGGTACTAGTATTATTACCATTTTACAGCTGAGGAAACTGACGCAGGTAGAAGTTAAGTGACTTGTCCAGAATCACAAAGTTAATGAGTATCTGAGGCTCTAATTTGAACTCAAGTTTTTCTGCCTCCAGGCCCAGTGCTCTGTGTACCACCAACTGCCTCACAGTCTTGAACTTTTAAAATAAAGGGATGATGCAAGAGCATTGAGTGAACATTACTTCATTAAAACTATGAATTGGGCATGTAACTTTGGTCAAATATCCCTAATGAATATCAACACAAACATTTTAAATAAAATATTAACATAGAGGCCATAAAAATATATTTAAAAGATTGTACACAATGACCAAGTTTTTTTAAATAATAAAGGTCTTTTGGGTAAATGAATTAAAATTTCCTTAATTTAAGCTTTCTTTCTTGATAAAGGATTATGCATACACACACATACTTACATACAGTCTTCTTGTAAAGCATTCCCATATACATACATAAAAGACAGCATTTACAAATCGAAAATAAACGCAACAAGCAATTGAAACTTCTTGGAATTCAATTTTGGTACAGTCACAAAAATAAACAAACACCAAACTGATGAAAACACACAAAAAACATTAAATTTCTAAGGTACATTTTTTAAAAAATCACTTTCCGTCTGTTAGGCTTTAGAAGGTCTCAAAGCCTGAAGAAGCTAACATCCAAGTTTATAAGTTCTCTAATTCTGTAGACAGCCTTCCAAAGAAAATAGAAAATTGTAAGAAAAGAAGAAGCTCTAAACTATAGCAGCATCTTACTTACATAGCAAACTCAATTACCTATAACACAGTGGGGAAAGAAACTAGTAAAAAAAAGAAAAAATCATCTCTGAGTAGTCAGAGATCTAAAATGCATTATCTTACAAAAAAAACTCAGGACCTTAGTCAGAATCTATTTTATGGTAATTTTATATATTAACATTAATTTATTTATAATATCAATGTTAATATATTATTTGTAATAATTATAATATGTACTATGTTTATAATATTACTACTGTAATAATATTAGTAATTTATAATATTAAGCTTTAGTAGCTTTAAAATGCACTAAGACTTTTGGGACACCTTGAATGATTCTAACAAGCCTAGCTTGACAGGAAAACTACAGAAAAAGAAAAAAAAAACACATTAAAGGAAGTGCAAGAACTTACAAAATGTATCAGTCTGGGGCTATTTAATATAGAACCAAACAAACATATATCTCAATAAGCCCTGAGGTCAGCTTAATGAGTAATAATAATGAGTAAATGATCATGGAATTTGAGGCTAAAAAAGAATATAAGAGCTCATCTAAAACAGCTCAATCTGATTAAACTCACTCATTTTACAGATATCTGAGGCCCTGAGAAGTTATGTGACTTAATTTAGGCCTCAGAGGAAGTGCAAGAGCCAGAATTCAAAACCTGGTTTTCTGATTTCAAATCTAGTACTAATTCCTTTATACCATCTTGCTTTGGTCAAAATGATGGCCCTAGGATATTTGGGTTTTTTTTTTAATTCAATTATATGTAGTGTATTATCATTTAAGATAAGAGACAAGGGATTATTTATAATCCATTTATAAAATATTTTTATCCAAAATGGTTAAAATTTAAAAGTTTGATTACTTAAAATTATCAGTTCTCTGGAAATTTCATTTGTATGGACATTTTGATCCTTGATTATAACAGATTAAGTACTGCTTTACTAGATGATCCCACAGACAAGACTTTCCTTCATCCATAACCTTCTTACTTATGCATGGGAAAGTAAACTGGATGACTGCAGTGATAACACAGGATCCCCAATCAAAGATTACTAGCAAGAACTTGTCCTATTTAACAGCTAGTAGATGATAGAACTATTTAACTATTTATTTAAATTAGAATTTAACTATTATTAGTTAAATTAGAATTTAATTATTAATTAAATTCGAATTTAACTATTTATTAAAAAGCAAATTCCTGCCTAGAATTATGCTTGCTGAAATAAAATCCATACAGTACTATTTTTTGAAAGACAAAAGTACTTAAGAATATCATCAATAAAATTGTTTCCCTATTCCCCTTCTACAACATCTGAGTGAGGTTTCAGTCCAGTGCTCTAAAAGGAAACAAAATAATTCTGCACTTTGGAATATTCAAATTATGAAGATTAAGTTAAACTCACAAAAAGTTGAAGAAATTCTCTTCTCTCTTCATGTCATGGATTGGTTGCCCCTTGGGAAAGGAACTTAGGGAGACAATAATTATATTTGACAGCAGCAATTATATGCAAGGCTGGAGATTGGAATACTCTTAATTGGGTGCATGATAATTGGTGCCGTCTTTTCCTTTACTATTGAAGGTAAGTACTAGTTGAGTCACTACTACCCAGTTTCACCCTGAGTGTAGGTGGTCTAAGGAAAGCATTATGTGATGTGTGAGGACACAACAAAAATGAAAAATGCTCTTTTGGTAAGTTGGTTGATGAAGGAAGAAACAGGAACAATTTTCAATTTTAAGTTATTTTTACTTACGTCTTCCAGTTTATTCATTATATGAAGTTCACAAATGCTCATCATTATCTAAATATTAACCCCTAATATCTCAAAATAATTCTCAAAAATTCTCTTTAAAAAGCCATACATCATTTTATGAGAAAAAAATTGGAGCACTATTCAAAAAAATCCTCCATGCCAAAAAACCCTTAGGAACCATGATATACAAATTTCTCACACTTAAAAAGATACAAGCAAGAGTCTTCCAAGACAGAAAATTTAAAGACATACACATATAATGAACAAATTGTTTTATAACCATCTCTCTAAAGTCCCCTTTGAAAACATCTTTTGTACTATGAATTACTCAATTAAAGGTCTTTCTGTTACCACCCACTGCCTGATAGTCTTGAACTTTTAAAATAAAGGATGATTCGAGAGTACTGAGTAAACGTTAATTCATCAAAACTATAAATTGGGCCTGTAACTTCGTCAAATATCCCTAATGAATATCAATACAAACAATTTAAATAAAATATTAACCTCAAAATACTATTATTTTATTAACCTCAAAACTAATCTATTTTAATATTTCACTATTACTCTGGCTCAAAATAGTTGTTATAGGGGAAAAAGTATGATTCAGAAATGGAAACACTTGCAAAGAATAACTGAAAAACCTATAATTTACATTTAAATGGTATTTCATGTTTACAAAGTACTTTATATCCATTTTATTTGATCTTCCAAACAATCATGCCAAAGACACAACACAAATATTACTTGTTTCTCACATGAAGAAACAAATTCAGACAGGTTAAGTGGCCCACCTGCCTGACGTCATGCAACAAGTGGCAAAGCTGGGACTCAAACATAGGGCTAACTCCAGTGCTCTTATGTACAGTAGTCCTATGATACTTGATAATATTATCAAGCTCCCATTATGCATGAAATAACTAAAGAGTAATATAAGATAAAATGTAATCAAATGCAAAGCTGCTAGAGGTAACAGAAGGTACTAAGTTAGAATGGAAAGTTCAGTTAATTAGGAACCAAGAAACCATGGTTCCAATTCCTGCTTTGCTACTACCTATAATGTTTCATCTTGGACAAATCATTTTATTTTCCTAGGTCTAGGTTTCCCCATATACAAAACTGGGAGGTTGTACTAGATAATATATCTCATTAGGTCACTTCTAGCTCTATGACCTAAGCGCTAGAAGAGAAGAGTTAGTGTAGGAAGACTTGATGAAAAAACAGGAACCTGAAAAGGGCCATGAAAGGACAGGAAAGAAGGCATTTCAAGATTAAGAAGAAAGAATACAGAAGAAACAATAAACATATCACGATGAAAGCACAGTGAAGGTTATGGCTGGATATGGAAGGCAGAACTTGATTACGCAGAGTCTTGCTACAAAGCATTGATGCGATCCAAGAGGAGTTTAGAATTCATAGAATAGATACATGTTCCACCAGGGGCAGCTAGGTGGTGCAGGGGATAGAGCATTAGTGCAGGAGTCAGGAGGACCTGAGTTCAAATCTCACCTCAGACACTGGGCCCTCACTAGCTGTGTGACCTTGGGTGAGTCAGTTAACCTCAACTGCCTCATGCTGGGTCATCTCCAGTCATCCTGATGAATATCTGGTCAATGGATTCAGATGGCTCAGGAGGAGAAGTGAGGCTGGTGACCTGCACAGCCCTCCCTCACTCAAAACAAAGTCAAGTGCAAGTCATGTCGTCATTTCTCTGATGGCAATCTTCTTTGGCAACAAAGGACAAACACACACACGTTCCACCCACCCAAATTACTATAAAACTAATTTATTACTTACCCATGGACTTTCACTATGAAGTAGAAAATGAGTTATCCTATAAAAATATTTTGGATAATACATAAAGTTATAGTTTAAAATGAATATATTTTAATGATATAAAGGAAAATTCACAGGATTACAGAATTTCAGAGTTGGAAGAGAAGGCCATCTTAAAGTCCATCTACTCCCAGTGAAAACTGAAAAAGAATTCATACTACACCCAACATCAGCATGAAGACTCCACCAATGACAGGGAATCTGTGACCTGGCAAAGCAGCCCATTTCATTGGGGAAATCTCCTTTTTCTTTACATGAAGTCTAAAGCATTTCTGCTGCTTCTATCACAGTGCTCTTATTTGTGCTCTCTGAGGCCAAAAAAGAACAGGTCTAAATCCTTCTCTTCCACATACAAGCCTTCCAAATAACTGAAAATCTCTTCAATTATTCTTTGAAAACGTTTCTGTTACTGAATCCTACTTCTTCCTCACAGCAACTATTATGAGCCAGAGTCAATGTCAAAATTGGAAAGTTGTGATATTAATACAATTACTAATAGTACACAAGTCATCCTCCCTGAGACTTCTCTAAACTTACCATACCCTATTCATAATACATAAACTAATTTTCATATGGCACAAATTCATATCACTCCAGATAATCAATGCCTTTCCTACCATGTGACACCAAAAACTGACCACAATATTCAGCTGTAGTCTGATCAGGGCAAGCAGAGCAGGACTATTATCCTCCTAACCATGGAAACTGTATCAAAACTGCACCAGCTTTTTGGGCTACCATATCACACTATTGAAACACAAAAATAAAGTTACCACTTCTCAAGTCCCTGCAACATTAAATGATTCAGCATCAGAAACTGATATGATTTTATCTATGAAATGAAACTAACCATCCACTTTGCTGCTACAACCCTGAGGATCACTGGCCCTTTCCATCTAACTTGCAATTCAAACCTCCTATAAATGCTGTCTCCCCCATTAGATTTCCTTTATATCATTAAAATAAATTCATTTTAAACTGTAACTACATATTATCCAAAATATTTTACAGTATAACTCATTTTCTACTTCATAGTGAAAATCCATGGGAAAGTAACAAGTTAGTTTTACAGTAATTTGGACTAAGTGGAACATGTATCTATTCTATGAATTCTAAACTCCTCTTGGTTCACATCAATGCTTTGCAGCAAGGCTCTGCATAATCCTTGAGAACAGAGGCTATCTTGCTTCTATTTGCATACCCATGGCTTAGCACATTGCTTTGCACGTAGTAAATGTTTAATAAGTGACTTTTTCCATTCATTCATATCTGCCTTTATTCAAGTCATTGATAAAAACGCTAAACAATACAAGACCAACAAGTGCTAAAGAAGCACTTCACTGGAGACCCCCTTTCAAGCTGGCATCAAATCATTAAGTAGTCTCTGAGTTCTGCCATTTAACCAGATCTAAATCCATTTAATCGTCCTATCCCCTAACACCCAAGAATAGCATGACATTGTTTTATCCAACACTTTACTAAAATTTAGGTAAACTATAAAATGGTTTGCTCCCTATCTACTAGTATAATAATCCTGTCAAAATAGGAAATAGGGCTAGTATGGCATAACTCATTTGGCTGAGGCTATGTTGGCTCTTTGGAGACATTCACTTATCCCTTCCAGAATTTTGCCAGCAAATTAACTCCAGATCATTGGTCTCTTGTTTGCAGACTTCTTTTTCTCCTCATTTTTTAATGTCACCACATTAATTAATGTGGACCACATCTGTCCTTCTCCAGACTTATGGTACTCCTCCTGTTCTTCACAATTTTTCAAATATCAACAAGTAGTTAAGAGTCCAGGGGTGGGGAAGCTGCAGCCTCAAGGCCACATGTGGCCCTCTAGGTCCTCAAGTATGGCACTTAAAGGGCCATACTTGAGGACCTAGAGAGCCACATGTGGCCTTGAGGCTGCAGCTTTCCCACCTTGGATTAGGCCATCACATCTGCCAGTTTTTTAATTACCTAGAAATGTAATTCATCTGCACAAAGTAACTAGAATTCATCAAGGACAGCTAGGTACTTTCTTAGTTTCTCCCATTAGCCATTTCCGTCCTTTCTCTGACAGTCCCATGCTTATTCTCCTTGGCAAAATATACATACACAGGGTTAAACAACCATATCTCTGCACTCCTCATCCACTGGGCAGTGACCCTACTCCTCCTTTCACAGACTTAGTGGAGGCAGTTCTCAGAAGGCATCTAGTACAACCGCTCGGCTTTAGTTAAAAGAAACTGAAGCCAAGAGAAGGGAGGGGACTTTCCCAAGGTCACACAGCACAGAGGGAGAGGTAAAACACCAGTTCTCTGATTCCAAACCCAATGTTCTTCCTGCTGCACCATCTCTTTCAAAACTCAAGGTAACTTTAAGAACAAAAGACCATTTTCTACTGCCCTTAGCTTTCCATCAGCCCAAGGTGCCTAGATCCTCTTGATCACTGCTGTCATCTATACTGAATACCGAGTATTATCAAAAAAAGGAAACAAGGCTATTATGGCATGACTCATCTGCTAAAGCTGTGCTGGCTCTCTAAGATCACAAATTCCTTTCTGGACATTCACTTACCCTTCTAGAATTTTGCTTAGTACTGAGTACTGAGCCACACATCTGTGCTCATCCTGCGTCCTGACCCTGCTTCCATCTACGGACTTTGCTGAGCAGCTGTACACCATCCCCTCTGACATCTCCCATTTGACCCTCCCAGTAAATGTCTTACTACAGAGAGTTTCCCCTCCTCCCTCATGTGACTTTGCCTCAAGATGGACTGAACCAGCCTCCTTGGAACCCTGTGACCTCTGCCCTCTCAGCATGTGGGCTAAACAACAGGCTGTGGCCATGTTCCTTTTCTCCTAAAACCAACTCTGATAAGGAGAAACGGATGCTTCTCAAGGGTTCTTCAGCTGGATCCTCCTCACTCATGAGAATGAGATCCAGGACACAACAGTCTTTTGCTGGCTCCTCTACTTTCTGAAGACTAACATTATCAAAAAGGCAGGTCACAAAATTCCCTTCCTGACCACTCTGCTACTGACCAAAAGGACCAAAGTGGGCATCTGGGTAAGTGAGGTGCTCCTGTCACTGCCATCAAGCACCTCTGGATAAGTGAGGTGCTCCCATAACTGCCACCAAGCACCTCTGGATAAGTGAGGTGCTCCCGTCACTGCCACCAAGCACCTCTGGATAAGTGAGGTGCTCCCGTCACTGCCACCAAGCACCTCTGGATAAGTGAGGTGCCCCTGTCACTGCCACCAAGCACCTCTGGATAAGTGAGGTGCTCCCGTCACTGCCACCAAGCACCTCTGGATAAGTGAGGTGCTCCCGTCACTGCCATCAAGCACCTCTGGGTAAGTGAGGTGCTCCCGTCACTGCCATCAAGCACCTCTGGGTAAGTGAGGTGCTCCTGTCACTGCTACCGATCTCCTCTGGGCCTGCTGGGTTCCATCTCCCAAGCCCTTATACTCTGTAATGACTCCTCTTTCTCCTTCCGGTGCTCTTCACCCTGACACACGCCAGGCCCTGTGCTAGGTGTGTGACAACTATCATCTCATTTGATCCTTGCAACAGTCCTGAGAGGTGGGTGCTGTTATCTTCCCCATTTGACTGAGGCAAACAGAGGTTAAGTGATGCTGCACTTGAATTCAGGTCTTCCCGACTGCAGGTCCAGCGCTCTATCCACTGAGCCACCTCACTGTAAGGAAGCAACATGCACACAAGTCAATACAGTTAAGTAGAGAGAAGGCGGGGATCACAAGAGGATCAGGAAAATCACCACGGAGCAGCTGGTGTCTAAACTGAACCTTGAAGCAAGGGAAAAGTGAAGTCCATCGACTCGCCCCAAGTTCTAAGACGCCTGGCCGGCAGTCCGATGACTCCCAATACGGTGCGCTTCCTGTACTATGTGACACCAAGGCGACACACTGAAAAGCACTGGGCCTGGAATCAGGAAGACACGAATTCAAATCCAGCTTCAGACACTTACCAGCTGCGCAACACTGAGCAAATCACTTAACCTCTGTCTGCCTCAGTTCCTCCACTATAAAATGTGAATAACAAGAGCACCTAACCTGCAGCGTTGTTGTGAAGATAAACTGGATAAACTCCGTAAAGCATTAAGCACAGTGCTTGGCACATCACAGGCACTACGTAAATATTAGATACTATTACTGCTGTTGTTAGCAAATTTTCCAAATGTAATCCAAGTTCCTCTCTTTCACCTGTTTAATTCTGAAGCCAACTAACTGTTCACCTGCAGTGCCTACCTTGGTGGTAATGATGTAGTAGTTCAATAGACTGGTTATCCAATTATATAACACTATACTGCAAAAACACATATAATGAAAAAATAAATATGTTAAGAAAATCGAGGAAATAACACACATTACATATTTACTAGTAAAAGATGCTATTTTTAACATATTTGTTAAAATGAGCAATTATTATTTACTCCAATTTCAATAGTCACTAATTCTGGTACAAAATGAACATCAAAAAAGGAATGTCAAAAATGACATTTTCAACATAAGTCTTGAAAATATATGTGCTATATTCCTATTAAATTTACTACATATATGATTTGAAAGCACTGTCTGGCATAGTGTTATGAAAACTTCAACTGTAACTAATAAAATTAGAGTTTATCTAGAGGGGTCTCAGCACCTTTTAAAAAACGTCTTGTTGATGATTCTCTTTTAAAAATGAGTCTCTTTCCAGTGGCTTCCTACACACTTACATAAGCACTTACTGAACAAGCATTTATTAAGCCCTTACTACGTGACAGGGACTGTGCTAAGAACTAGGGATACAAAGAAAGGTAAAAATGGTCCCTGATCTCAAGGAGCTCACATTCTAGTGGAAGAGACAATATACAAATAAATACGTTTTTATTCTTTCTTTTTTTTAAAAAACACACCTAAGGTAGAAATTTATTTTCCACTATACATATTTGTAATGTGTTTTATTTTTTCTAATTTATCATTGGGTGGGAAAGAGGAAGGGAATTTGGAACTAAAAAAAAAAGAATAAATCTTTGTGTTTAAAAAAAAATAAGGAAAACAGTACTTAGTAGAATACACGTACACCTAGAAGCACTCAATAAATATTATAACTTTTGATCGACAACTTGAGACATAATTTTTCTCCTTGCGCAAAAACAAATACTCCCAAAATTGAAATCATCAGTCAGTTTTCACACAAATAAAATGGATATATCCCGAGTAAAAACACAGTAATAGTGTACCATAGCAACAAAAATCAAGAAACCTTTAGTGTATCTTCTAAAAAAGAGTTTCCCCTCCCTAAAGATGTTGCAGTAAAGACTGGACCGTCATTTGTCACAGATGTCATGAAGAAATTTCTATTCTAGTACAGGCTACACTTGAGGGCCTCTGAGGAACCATCTGGCTGGGATCCTGGGAGTCTACTAAAGGCCTACTATGTGAACAACTGTGCTGGAAGATGGAAAGTTTAGATGGCAAAACCTACACTTAAAAAGCTTACAATCTAATAGGGAAAGAAGGTATCAACACAGAAAATTACAATACAAATTATAATAGAAAAACAAATGATAAATGAATTAGAGAATTACAAAACAAAATGTTACATGATCAGGAAGGGTTTCCTGGAGGTGGTGTTTGAGGTAGGCTTTAAAAGAATGATTTAAAAGACAAAGATGGAAAAGGAGGCAAATATACTCTTAAAGAAAACAGAATGAATAAAGTGAGGGATGTGAAAACTGAGAGGGTGGGAGAGATGGGGAGAGGGGCTCTGAGTTGGCTCCTATTTGTACCAACAGATGGTTCCAAAGGGTTGACAATAATTTCTCCTGGTAAAGTATAAAAGACTTAAAATAAAGAGATTAATTCATTATTAGACTTTGATGTAAAATAAAAATCTCCACATTACTAGCATCTAGCGTAGTGCTTCAAGTTTTATCAAACTGAATAATTCCTTATATCTTCTAAAAACTAGATTCAATAAATAACTCAAGGCAAGATTTTAAATTAACGAATAGCTAAGTACTCTGCTGTGCTTTCTGTATCCTAAATATGATTATTCCCCTTTTCCCTCTTATTTAGCTCCAAGAATCTGTATAGTCCGCGAGATGATCATTCTCTCAACAAGGCCAGTGACCCACTGGTTTTGTCAATAAGAGGATCACATGACCAATAATCTATGTGTAGCCCAGATGTAAATTTAATTAGATGATTAATTATATTCAGCTGCAATTACAATTACTACATGATCCAAGCTTGCTAACATACACTACCTGGATGCAGTTGGAAACACCATGAAACTAGTTGGCAGTTGTTTAGGCCTATGACCAACAATCCATGTATGTTAAACAATTAAGTAAAACTTTTTTAGTAAAAAATCTCTGGGTCAAGTAAGCCAAATGTGGACCATGAGATGCACATCCAAATTCTAATGTGAGGAAGTTCTAAAGATGAAAATCATTCCATTTATTCAGATTCAGGCTTGTAGGACTGGGCTTTACAGATATTTAAGCCTATCAATGAACTTTAAGAGAGAATTTAAGTACAGTGGTTAAATTATATACATATTGCTATCCCAGATTTTAACAGAGTAGGCTATCTCTCTATACATCTGTTTTCATTTGATTCCAAACCCAACATGAACTAAATTCAAAGCAAAAAGAACATGGTGGCTGCCCCCTTTACAGTTACTATGATTATATTTAGAAAACTGATTTTTGCCTTTTCAATGAGAACTTTCAGATGAGGAAATGCTTCTTCTACATGTTTCCAACATCTATGGTCATAACTGCTTCTGTAACAGAGTTCTCTGCAGGATGTTAATTTAATTTAGTACATGATCGAATTTGTTTATTTCACTCTGCTCCCAATAAGAAACATTCAATTTCAACCAATCTGATCACTAATGATAATCCCTTCCCACCTTTTTTCTTTTAAATACTTAACGCTCCTTAGAACACAAGGCAACACTAAACATGGAGAGCCAAACATACTGGTAAAGTGTCATTAATGGAAAGGAGCATACCAGATCAAAAACTTTGCATCTAACTATATTGTACAACTTGAACAACTGATTCACTTCTTTGGGCCTCAACTCAACAAGCACTTATTAAACTTCAGTTTATTTATCTATAAACAAAGGGGATGAATTGTATGATCTCTTAAGATCACTGTACAACTTTAAACTTTTAAGGCACAGGGAAAATTAAGAAAAAAAAACCATGATAATTTCCAATATTTTTCCTTTCTCAAATATTTTTCTTTTATCCTGTACCACCTATTAACCATTTCAGGCTTAATTCCTGAAATCCATTCAAAGGTCTGTACATTTCCCTACTTTTCTCCCTCTTTTCATCTAGCAATCCTTAAGAACATAAAAGCTTTACAGAGAGAAGATGAACTTAGGAATGAAGCAGATATAATTTAGGTTTGGTTGTAAAAGGAAATCATGAAGAATTTTTAGAAACTTTTTGTCTATACTAGTTCTACCATCATATTAATAAAAATTGTACTGGCTCAGTAGAAAGGGAAAATTGAAATAAATATTTGAAAAACAAGACAAAGCAAAACACTGTGTCCAGACAGTATGCTCAGTTCCAAAGTCAAATCATATCAACAAGATTTTATTAGTACCTTGTATGTGCCAGGTACAGCATTAAGGGCTGGGGACAAAAAGAAAGGGCAGGAAAGTCTGTTTTTAATGAAGTCACATCCTAATGTGAGAAAAACCATAAAAACCACTACATACAAACAAGATCTATACAGGATAAGCTGGAGATCATCTCAGGAGAAAAATACTAACATTAAGAAGGGCTGTGAAAGGCTCTTGAACAAAGGAAGACCTTATCTAAGGTCTTGACTTGAGGAAAGCCAGGAGATGGAGACATGGAGAGTTTCAAGCATGAAGGCCATGATGGAGTTGTCTTAAGAAAGCAAAGAGTCCAGTGTCACTGGATCAGAGAGTCTTTGGAGTAGAGTAAGGTGTAAGAAGAATGTAAAAGACAGGTAGCAGATGATGAAGAGGTTTAAAAGCTAGAGGATTCAAAAGGGAACAAAATGTTCAAAAGGGAACAAAAATGATTATATATCATAAACAACTACAGATATAACTGACATATCAGCTTTAGGGATGGAAATCTGAGATATATCAAAACCTGTCTTTAAAGAATTCTTATTTAAATCTATACTAAAATTGTACTCAGTGTCTAGAATACACAACTCTTTTTCTACTCCCCCTTTTGGAGACCATAGTTTTCTTCTAAGCTTGGCTAAACTGTTCCCTTCTAAGAAAGGCCTTTCCCAATTCCCCGGTGACTTAATAGATGGGACTTATTATTACTAAAAGATTCTTCCTAGGGTGTTGCCAGGGGCACTGAAAGTTTAAGAGACCTATCCGGGTCACAAAACAAGTAAAAGTCATAAATAAGCCTAGAATTGAGGTCTTCCAGACTCCAAGTCCAGGTCTCTGTCTCTAATGCTAGGGTACTTCTTGGAAACATGGCTATAAAATTCCAAAATGTAGTCTACACCTCGCAGACTTCAGTAAATATTTAATGAATCTCCCTATACTTCTTCAGTACAAAATTCGGTAAAAGATATACATAGTCCCAAATCAAGCTATGTTATAAAATATTAATACTTCAACAATAAAATGTAAACATTTCCTCTTAATGTTAATTCAACAATTACCTCCTAGCAACAGGAGGAAATTTATCTGTCATTTCAACTCCAAGGCATAATCAACCATTTTGACCATTTCTGAAGAGAGAAGATCATTATTTCAACCATGATGACAAAAAAGTAGCAGAAAGATCAAAATCCTTATAAATAGGAAGAAGAGAAACAGAATTTATTTTGCCCTATGAAACAGCATGACTATCATTGCTAGTTTTCTTTTCAAACCTGAGTACTTATAAAATGCCCACTAAATTAGTCTATATTATATTTCAATCAACTGCCCAAGATAAGACTATAATACCACAAAAACACAATATTTACAATCTTAAAATCAAAGATACATTAACTACAAATCAATTCAAAAAGAAGAAAAAACTTACTGAAAGCCAAGTTGACCACCTATCCAGCAAGAGACAATGATATTGGGATGAATACCCAAGAGTCAAAAGTCATTCTTGTACTAGTCTTTTTATTTTATATATTCTTGTAAACTATTCTGCATAGGAGAAAGAAGTCCGTCAGCCCTTTTGGATTCTGAGTGCAGAGTGTAAAAAGTACTACCTAGACTAGCACTGCTTCATGAAACAATAACCATATGTATTCTAGGCAAACACTTCATAAAAAGCACACAGTAGCCTAAGGCAGATACCTCCACTTCACATCATTATCAAGAGGTATGATGGACAAACTCGGAATCCAAATGACTGAAAAGGAACTGCAATATTCCAAAAAATAAAAATAAGGACTAAAAAAACTAGACAAGACCAACTTTTATTATTTCCAAGGTAAGTTCCAAAAAGTTCTTCTGTGCCTATTATTGACAGGTCATTTTTCCTAAGCTCACCATAAAACATATTTTAAGGGAATTAATTATTCAGCAGCACTTGTTAAGCTAAGCTATATGTCAGTTATCATTTCAGGCACTGGAGACACAAAGACAAATTTTTAAGCACATAACCAAAATGATTAAAGTTAAAAGAAAACTTCTAAAATTTCTTCAGAGCTCAGCTCAGATGCCAGCTTCAAACGCCTCCATCCCATATCAACTTTCTAATAGTAGAAACAACTTCAACACTTTCTGTCTGTCATTTGTTATCACCCAACACCTTCAAACCCCAGTGTTAAATGCCCCTTTCTACAGTCTTTCCTAACTCTCTCCCCTTAGAGACCGGTTCCCTTCCTCCCCAAACTACCCTGTATTCACTCTCTTCTGAATTTACTTTATATATACACATGCATCCCACTGACAGTAGGTAAGTAAGCTCCTTGTAGGGAGGGACAGTCTGAATTCTGGCCCTTGGTACAATGCCCAGCACACAGTAGTCCTCTTATTTTGTCACAACATGTAAAAGAGCTTTACTTCTAAAAGAAATAGGCTACTAACAGCTCAAAAACAACTGGAAAGATTCCGTGATTTTACCTTCAGCAGCAGCAATGACAGAGGAAGCAAATGTTTTAAATGAGTGACATAGTATCTGGAGTTCACTGTCAAAATCACATTTCAAAGAATTTTGATTTTTAAAAGTTCTCAGAAGAAAGCTCCTATTACTCATTATTATTAGACAGAAGATCTCAGTGGGATCCCAGCACTAACTCAGGCCTACGCAGTGCACCCTGAAGCAGTTCGATACATCTTGACTGAATTGAATCTCAAAGGATAAATTAATATAACCATCATGAGTTTTATAATCCAAATAGACTTGGGGGGCTCGCAGGGAGTGCCAAACATTAATATGATAGGCTCTAGAATGTCTGTGACTCACAACAGTTATACAGTGTAACCCATATTCAAGAGAAGAGTTCACAGAGATGATGCAGTAGAAAACATATAGTTATTAAAATAGTATTAAAAACTATTCAGCAAATTCACAAAGACTCTAATTTTAATCCCTGAATGAAGTACCTTTTTTAAAATCCTTTTTAAAGATTCTATCTATAACTGAAAAATAAAAATTCAAGTCCCAAAACACTGAGAATAAAAATAAAAAGGGGAAGGAGAATTATTAAATTCTTATTTTAAATTATAAATAAAATAATAGAAATTATTATAAATAGAAATAATTAAATATTAAATTAAATAATTAAAATAATATTATTTTAATAAAATTATGAAATTATCCAAATAAGGAAAACAACATTTAGAGACACAAAAAACAAATTCATTATTTGTGAAGCACAAGAATACGATTTAAAAACACTATTTAGTCTTCTTTTTAAATGTGTCTAGTTTCTTAGACATCTAATAAATTTCATTATTATTAGTAAAGAGCACATAATTATAATCGTCGTCATCTAAATGAGATAATAAGCTTCCCCAAAAATACTTGAACTTACTCCTAGAGAACAGATTAAGTCCTAAAGGACCTGAGTTTATTTTTTTAATCTCAAATACTATGTTCACTTGATTATATTACTCCCTATAATCTCATACTTGACAGTGTAAGAATGATAACTGTTTATAACTGAGATAGTATGTCGACACCGGCACTCATTCTTAAGACAGAATATTATGGTTAGAATCCTTAAATTAGAAGACCTTTTCTTCTCAGGAGACTTTAGTACATTTTATAGCTAACAAAAGCAATCCTTTTATGTTTTTCAAAAAACTAAAAATCTTCCCAAAGTTACTCTGGAATTGATTGCTTCAAAACATAAGGAAGGTGGGGGAGGGAAACACGAAAAAATACTATTTTTTTGTTCCAGAAAAATTTCTAATTATCTAAATGGTTCCTAATAGTCACTTCCATCCAGTGAGAAAAGTAAGAAACAAATAATGCTATATTGCAAATAGTAGGAAATGCTACTACAAAGCTATCTGAAAAAAAAGTTTGATATTTCTTATCTAAGTCATAAAATCACCAAGTTAGATTAGGCTAAAAAGTAACAGGGAAGTCTGGGCTTTAACCTGACTTTTTAATATTAAAAGGATATGAATCCTAGGAGAAAGTCCTAGTTATAAGCCAAATCTTCAGCTAAAAAGCACTAAAAATCTGATGGATTTTTAGATGAATGATGTCATATATCTGGATATCCGTATTACATTTCATATAAACTTCACCATTCAATTTTACATACATAAAAATGCAGCAGGACTAAGTGATACACACTCACATCTTTTTTGGTGAAATATTCTACACTAGAAATGAAAAATTAGACAAATTACCTGAAAATAGGTAATTTCAATGAGTGATATACTTGAAAACTAAGTTTGGTACACTGTAAAGAATTTTTCTTTCCTGGAGTTACCACATTTGCAGGTATTTAGTTCATGTGAAATAACACAGTGGTGTAGTATATGTGTTACAATGGAAAAATGACAATCAAACCTTATTCTGACAGGATTAAAGTACTAATAATATGCCAATAATAATAATACTGACGTGCCTAAATGGATATCACCTCTAAGTCAATAAAAAGTTATAGACTGCTAAAAGGATATAAAGAATTTGTTTCTAAATAGATATCTTAAATTTTTAATTAAATAACAAGTTCAATCCAGAAGATTCCAGAAAAAATACCCTAGAAGCTCAACATTGCTAATTACTATATTCAGGTAACAGAATAGTATAAAGAACAATGGGATGGGTGCCACTCTGTATAAAAACAGACCCAATGGCTTGGGAGTTAGAGGATCCAGGCTCACGCCTACATCTGCTTCTTACTGCCAAGAGGACCTTAGAGAAATCATTTAATCTCACTGGTCCACAATTCCCCCACCAAGAAGAGGCTGAACCAGACACCTCTGAGGCCCCTTACACTAACTGCATGTCTAGCATCCCTCTGAATGCTGGCCACAAATTCCTATTTTGAACTAAATTCAGAATTTAAGTCTGTGTACACAAACCATCAACCAAACAAAAAATATTTATTAAGATCCTACTATGTCTAGGCTGTGCTTCAAAGACATGAGTTATACAAATACAAAGAATAAAACAGTCCCTACTCACAGGGAATTTATGTTCTAATGGAGGAAAAAACAAATATATGTATATGTTTTTGTAGTTTGTGCATATGCATGTATAAAGTGAATGGATGATGCAAATATATACAAATTAGTTCAATATAAGGTAGTACAAAAGAAAGGGTATCAGGCCCTTTATCTCAGCAGTTATCACTTCTAGGACTGTACCCCAAAGAGACCATAAAATGGGAAAAAAGTCCCACATATACAAAAATATTTATAGCAGCTCATTTTGTGATGGCCAAGAACTGGAAATTAAGGGGTTGCCCATCAACTGGAGAATGGCTGAACAAGTTGTGGTATATGAATGTAATGGAATATTATTGTGCTATAAGAAACGATGAACAGGAAGACTTCAGAAAGGCCTGGAAGGACTTACATGAACTGATGCTGACTTAAAGGAGCAGAACCAGGAGAATACTATACACAGAAACAGCCACAGTTTGCGAGGACTTTTTTTGATAGACTAAGCCCTTCACAGCAATGCAAGGACCTGAAACATTCCCAAAGGACTCTTGAGGCAAAATGCCATCCATATCAGAGAAAGAACTGTGGAAATGGAATGCAGAATAAAGCAGACTATTTTCTCGTGTGTTATGTTTTGTTTTGGTTCGGTTTTTCTCATGGCTTCTCCCATTCGTTTTAATTCTTTTATGCAACATGACTAATGTGAAAATGTGAATATATGCATAGAAGCCATAAAGGACTGCACACTGTCTCAGGGACGAATGGGAGAGGGACGGGGAGAAAATTTAAGGCTTATTGAAATGATTGATGAAAATAGAAAAAAAAATTAAAATTAAAAAAGAAAAAGAAGGGGCATCAGGAAAGGATTCTTGCAGAAGATGATGCATGTACTTCATCCTGAAGTTGTTGAGACAGAGGTAAAAAGGCATGGAGAAGAGTCAGAGCAGAAGCCTGGGGCTGGGTGGAGGGGGTGGAGATGGGATTTCAAATGTTAAACAACAGAGAGGCAGTCAATTTGGCTCTATCAGAGAATACAGAAGAGGTGATGAAGCCCAATGAAGCTAAAAAGATAATCTGGAGCTAAATTGTAAAGGGAACGAAAAATTAAAATAAGTTTATATTTGATCACAGAGACAATAAGATGACACTGAAGTTTATTAAGGAAATCATATGGTCATATTTTTGCTTAAGGAAAATTACTTTGGCAGCACTGTGTGGTTGGGACTGAGATAGTGGGACACTTGAGGCAAGGAGACTAATTAGGAAGATGCTGCAATAATCTAGGGGAGAAATGATAAAGGCCTGAACTAAGGTGGTGGTAGTTGGGTGAATAAAGAGAAGGGATCAGATGAAGAGATGTTCTGGTGGTTGAAATTAAATTCAGACTTAGCAACTAATAGTTATGTGGGTTAAGGGTGAGGGAAGAGCATAGGAGAATGCCAAGGCTATGAACTTGGGAGACTAAAGGAGGGGGTTTCCACAGAAGCACAAAGCGTGGAAAAAGGAAGGATTCGGAAGGAAAGATAATGAATTGTTCTGCACATGGTAAATCTGAGATGTTTCTTGAATTGTATGTCTTGAAAGAATTGTATGTCTTGAAAACGTCCAACAGGCAAATGGGGATGTGATACTGAAGCTCAGGAGAGAAAATGGGGTTGTATATACAGATATGCACAAAGATGATATCCATGGGAACAGTCTCTCAAAAGGCCCAGGCCATGATGGTGAGCTTGGGAGCCACTTTCTCTTCTATCTTCTCTCCTATCATTAGCATTGGCACCCCTTCTTTGGGGCAAAAGCAGCCTTCTTTGCTATACTCTCTACTATCAGTCTTTACCTTTCTCATCTGTAAAATGGGAATAAAAAGAGCTACCTGTAAGAAAATGTTTATTAGGCTCCTACCTTGTGCTGGGATGAACTACCATGTTTTGAGGGACACAGTATTTAGATTAGAAACAGTGCCTGCCCTCATGGAGTTCACAATCAAGTGCAGGGGTTCTTTACCCATGGTCTGTAAACTTGGTTTTTAAAAAATATAATATAATGTATCAAAACACATGAGAAATAATGAGGTCACCAAGAATACAGAGAGAGACTAAAGGAAGATCTAAGAAGGAACTTCAGAGAACATCTCCATTTAGGGGGCATGATACAGACAATGAGTCAAAAAAGGAGACCATACAGCAGTCCAACAAGAAGAATAAGGAGAGACTAGTGTCACAAAAATCCAGATAGGAGAGAATATCAAAGAGCAGATGGTTACGTGTAAAATGTAGCAGATAGGATGAAGAATGAGAAAAAACGTTCAGACTGGGCAACAGAAATCACTGGCATGGATAAGACAGTTTCAGGCGAATCTTGAGGCTGGAAGTGAGAATGCAAAGTATTAAGAAGAGAGTAAGACATGAAGCAGAGACGGTGTGGGGAAGCACCTTTTTCAAGGAGCTTGACAGAAAAAGAGGGGAAAGATATAGGCTATTATCCCGAAGAGATCATAGGATCTTGTAAAGAGTTGTGTTGTTGCTTGTTTTTAAAGAAATGATAGAGGAGATTTGGGCATATCTGAAGGTGGTAAAGACAGAACTAGTAGGCAGGGAAAGACTGAATACCAAGAGACAGAAGGGATGATTAAGGATGCAATCTGCTGAAAAATATAGGAAAGAGATGGCTTTGGCAAGACACAGGCCATCTCTGTGTCAGGAACGGAGGGACAGGAGAACAGAAAGGGGTTATGATGTCAGGAAATTTTGAATAAGTGGAATGAAGAGAATGGCTTCAATCTTCTCAGTAAAGTAGGAGGCTGGAGAAGGAAAGAGAAGGCTTGGAACAACTTCTGCAGGAATTCAGACAGGCAATCTACGAAGGGAGAATGAAAGCACTACGTCACTGCACTGAAGGCCTAATTGAAGTTGAGTCACATGACTATTAAATATTATGAGACTCAGAAGCTCATTAGTAGAGCAAATCAGACAGAGGGTAAGAAGAATCTGGGACTGAGGTTGGGCAACTCAATGACACAAAAACAAGAAATCTGAGAGCAGAGGGCAGTGTAGAGCAGTGGTATCAAATTCAAATTAAAAACAAGGCCACAATCCATATGTAAGGATGCCTGCCTGCTGTGTATAGGTTAGTATTCCTATTTTCTTTAATATTTCCCAATTACAGGAGTCAAGATGGCAGAGGAGAAGGACTGACTTACTCTAACTCTCCCCCCATAACCTATAAAATATCTGTAAAAAAAATGACTCTAAACAAATTCTGGAGCAGCAGAAGCCACAAAATAACAGAGCAAAACAAATTTCCAGTTCAACACAGCCTGGAAGACCAACAGGAAAGATCTATCGCACCAGGCTCAAAGCAGAGCGCAGCCCACTGTGGGCTGCACAGCACGGACAGGACTAGAGTAGGCTTCAGGGAAGGCAATCACAGGCAGCTGCAGTTCCCAGATTCCTCAACCCACAAACACCAAAGACAGCTTCAAATATCAGTAAGAAAGTTCTTTCACCTGGGTGAGAGGGGAGGGTGGTCTAGCCCCAGCTCCAGCCCCAGGGCAGCAGCAGTGTCCACTTTTGGAGCCCTCTGCCTAAAGACCCTGGGGGAATCGAAGAACTGATCTGGGTCTCAGGCCGGAGTGGTGGTCTGTGCATGACGAGGAGCACCAGTGTTGGCGTGGTGGAGCTGGTGGTAGCTGTGGAGAGGGAACCTTACTCGCAATTCCAGGGCAGAAAAGAGTGCTTGTGGTTGCACACAGACCATAGCACAGGCCAGTTGAAGAATAAATTCCTCTCCCTTGATTGTGCCACTTTGGAGGAACTGAGAACTTACAGATATCTCAGAGATACCTCAGAGTTATCTCAGAGATATCTCAGAGAACAGTTGCACAAAATCTCTGAAGCCTAGGGTAGTATACCTTCCTCTTGACAAAGGACTCAAAATTTGAGTAACTGACTGAGAAGATGCCCAAAAAAAGGGAAAAAAAATAAGACTATAGAAAGTTACTTTCTTGGTAAAAAGGTATTTTCTTCCACCCTTCAGATGAGGAAGAGCAAAGCATATGAGAGGAAGATGTCAAAGTCAAGGCTTCCACATCCAAAACCTCAAAAAAAAATATGGAATCGTCTCAGGCCATGAAAGAGCTCAAAAAAGGATTTTGAAAATCAAGTAAGAGAGGTGGAGGAAAATTTAGGAAAAGAAATGAGAGTGATGCAAGAAAATCATGAAAAACAAGTCAACAACTTGCTAAAGAAATGCTGAAGAAAATAACATCTTTACAAATAGACTAACCCAAACTGCAAAAGAGGTCCAAAAAGTCAATAAGGAGAAGAATGGTTTAAAAAGCAGAATTGGTCAAAAGCTCACTGAACAAAATGGTTCTTTAAAAATTAGAATGGAGCAGCTGGAAGCTAATGACTTTATGAGAAACCAAAAAATAATAAAACAAAACAAAGAAACAGAAAAAATAGAAAACATTGTGAAATATCTCACTGGAAAAACAACTGACCTGAAAAATGGATCCAGGAGAAATAATTTTAAAATTATTTGTCTACCTGAAAACCATGACCAAAAGTAGAGTCTTGACATCATCTCCCAAGAAATTATCAAGGAAAACTGCCCTGATACTCCAGAACCAGAGGGTAAAATAGAAATGAAAAGAATTCACCGATCACTTCCTGAAAGAGACCCCAAAAGGAAAACTCCTAGGAATATTGCTGCCAAATTCCAGAGTTCCAATTATTGGAAATATTACAAGCAGCCAGAAAGAAAACAATTCAAGTATTGTGGAAATGCAATCAGGATAACACACAGGGTTTAGCAGCTTATACACTAAGGGACTGAATGACTTGGAATATGATATTCCAGAAGTCAAAGGAGACAGGATTAAAACCAAGAATCACCTACCCAGCAAAACTGAGTGTAATACCTCAGGGGAAAAAAATGAAATTTCAATGAAAACAGAGGACTTCCAAGCATTCTTGTTGAAAGCATCAGAGCTGAATAGAAAATTTGGCTTTCATATACAAGAATCAAGAGGAACATGACTGTGCTCATCCTTCTTTGCCAAAAAGGCCCATGCCACCAGAGAAATGATGACATGACTTGCACCTGACTTTGTTTTGAGTGAGGGAGGGCTGTGCAGGTCACCAGTCTCACTTCTCCTCCTGAGCCATCTGAATTCAGTGACCAGATATTCATCAGGATGACTGGCGTAAGGTTACCCAGGATGCACTGGAAGACCTTGGGCCCTTTAGGCCAAGGTCTTTGCAGGTTCTCACTTAGGGTGAGGTATCTCCCATTCATTGAACAGGCCTGTTTAACAAGTAGCCAGGGCATGGCCCCTTTAACGACGCCATTAGAAAGAAAGATATCAGGCTGGGAGGGAAATAGCAAGTTACTATTATATATATGTAGGTACGTATATGTACATGGGTATATGTGTGTATATATGTATGTGTGTATATATATAAGTGTATGTATACACATACACATACAGAGACAGAGGGCACAGGATGAACTGAATATGAAGGGAGAATACCTAAAAAAATAAAATTTACTGTTGAATGGAATGTACTAGGAGTAAGAAAAAGGGAGAGGTAAAATGTAGAAAATCATCTCACATAAAACAGGCAACAAAGAGTTTTTACAATGGAGGGGAAAAGGAGGGAGATGAAAGGAAACAAGTGAGCCTTACTCTCATGGGATTTGGCTTAAGGAGGAATAACATACTCCATTGGATATGGAAATCTATTTTACCCTGCAGGAAGGCAGGGGAGAAGGGTATAGGAGAGAGAAGATAATAGAAGGGAAAGCAAACTGGGGAAAGGAATAATCAGAAGCAAACACTATTGGGGGAGGACAAGCCAAGGGAGAGAATGGAATAAAAGAAGAGCCCAACAGGACAGAGGGAAATGTGGTTAGCCTTTTACCACATAACTATTATAGAAGTGCTTTGCGTTGTTACACATGTATGACTATACTGAATTGCTTGTTTTCTCAATGAGGATGAGTGGGGAGGGAGGGAGAGAATATGGAACTCAAAGCTTTAATAATGAATGTTAAAAATTGTTTCAGCATGCAACTGGAAATTAGGATATACAGGAGTATAGAAATCTATTTTGCTCTACAGGAAAATAGAGGGGAAGGGGTGTGAGTAACAGAAGGGAGGATAGACTGGAGGAAGGAGTGATAGGATGCATGCTTCCCTGGGGTAGGGGGTAGGGAGAGATGGGGAGAAAATTTTGAATTCAAATTCTTGTGGAAGTGAATGTTGAAAGCACTATGAAGTGCAAAATAGATAATTTTGATTACTTTAAACTTAAAAGTTTTTGCACAACCAAACCCAATGCAACCAAGATTAGGAGGGAAGCAAAAAACTGGGAATTTTTGCAACTAGTGTCTGTGATAAAGGCCTCATTTCTAAAACATATAGAAAACTGAGTCAAATGTACAAGAATACAAGTCATTCCCCAGATGATAAGTGGTCAAACTATGAACAGGCAGTTTTCAGAGGAAGAAATTAAAGCTATTGACAGTCATACGAAAAAAATGCTCTAAATCACTATTGATTAGAGAGATGCAAATCAGAACAACTCAGAGATACCACATCACACCTACCAGATTGGCTAACATGACAAAACTGAAAGATGATAAATATTAGAGAAGATGTGGGAGAGTTGGAACATGAATTCATTGTTGGTGGAGCTGTGAGCTGATCCAACCATTCTGGAGAGCAATTTATAACTATGCCAAAAGGGCTACAAAAATGTGCATATCCTTTGACCCAGCAATATCGTTTCTGGGACTCTGTCCCAAAGAGATAGAAATACGAAAGGGTCCCACATGTACAAAAATATTTGGTTACCACAGCTCTTTCTGTGGTAACCAAAAACTGGAAATTGAGGAAATGCCCATCAACTGGGGACTGACTAAATAAACTGTGGTATATGAATGTAATGGAATACTATTGTGCTATAAAAAGTTCAATGAACATGAAGACTTCAGAGAGGCCTGGAAAGATTATATGAACTGATGCTGAGTGAAAGGAGCAGAACCAGGAGAACTTTGTACACAGCAATAACCACAGTATGTGAGGAATTTTTCTGGTAGACTTAGTACTTCATTGCAATGCAAGGATTTAAATAATTCCCAATGATCTCTTAAGGCAAAATGCCTTCCATATCCAGGGAAAGAACTATGGAATTCAATCACAGAATGAAGCAGATCATTTTCTTTTGCATTATGTTCTGGTTTGTTTTATGATTTCTTCCATTTGTTTTAATTCTTCTATGCAACATGACTAAGGTGAAAATGTATTTAATAGGAATGTATTGCAGAACCTATATAAAACCGTATGCCGTTTCAGGGAGGGAGCAGGGAAGTAGGAGGGAAGCAGGGGAGGGAGGGTAAAAATCTCAGATATATGAAAAGATAGTAGAACACTGACAACAAATAAAATAATAATGAAAGAAAGCAAATGTTGAGAACTGAAAAATAAATAAATTATATATATAAAAAAAAATTTCCCAATTACATTTTAATCAGCTTCAGGCTGTACAAAGCAGTATTGTGGACATGGCCTCAAATTGCTGGTAAAAAGTCAAATCAACAAGCATGTATTAAGTACCTACTATGTGACAAGCAAGTTAAAATGACTGCTTAGTTGAAACTGGAGACAAAGGAAAATGCAGTCACAGCAGAAAGAAAAAATACTAAAACTTTTATTCCTTGAAATATTTCAAAATTATTTTACTATTAGATATTTTAAACATGTTTGGAAATGTGTTTAAAATCATTACCTCCTAAACTGGCACTGTTTCTAAATGAAAAGACACAAATGCATTATTTTCTTCCAGTTGCTTGGGTTCACCAGGCCTGCCAGACAGCTAAGTAGTCAAACACTGACCTCTAGAGCCCACCAGGCATCAAGACCAGTCTACTTATATAAGTTAAAACAAGAATGTATGAAAACCAAGTTTTCCATGCCTTGTTCCTTAAACATAATTCTTATTTTAATTTATATTAATTTGCTTTCATGTTTTTATAGTTTATGAATAAAAGATGCCTATTACATAAAAATAACTTCTAAGATAGCTTTATTTCTTTTCTGCTCATTTGATATATCAAAGGCCCAATTTTATGGTCAAATCTAAGAGTAATTTTAAAGATATCTTCTTATATCAGGAATAGAGTATTCAACCCCCTTAGCTCACTCTGAACATATTCCAGGAATACTCATAAACAAACTGCAAGAATACAGAAATTTCATATACAGGATCCAGGATATGTAGGTCTTGGACCTGAAAAATTACTCTGGAAAGTCTGCAAACATTACCAAGGAGAAAAATCTGACAAAGGTAAGACAGAAGTAAATAGATTCAAAAGTAAGAAAACGCAACTTTTGATAAAATGCGTCATTTTGCTGAATATTAGATCTCAAAAGGATCTTCAGAGAAGGATTTTCAGAGAAAGATCTATGGAATTCAATCGCCGGAATGTAGCAGATCATTTTTTGTGTGTGTATTGCATTTTGGTTTGTTAGATGATTTCTCCCATTCATTTTAATTCTTCTACACAGCATGACTATAGTGAAAATGTATTTAATAGGAATGTATGTGTAGAACCTATATAAAACTGTATGCTGTCTTAGGGAGGGAGAGGGGAGGTAGGGGGAAAATAATAACTTAAATTATGATAGTGATTTTACAACACTGAAAAGAAATAAAATTAATTTTAAAAAAATAAAAATAGGCTAATTCAATTGGCAAAAGACATCCAAAAAGCCAATGAGGAGAAGAATGCTTTAAAAAGCAGAATGAGACAAATGGAAAAAGAGGTTCAAAAGCTCACTGAAAAAAATAGTTCTTTAAAAATTAGAATGGAGCAGATGGAAGCTAATGACTTTATGAGAAATCAAGAAATTACAAAACAAAACCAAAAGAATGAAAAAGTAGAAGACAATGTGAAATATCTCATTGAAAAAACAACTGACCTGGAAGATAGATCCAGGAGAGACAATTTAAAAATTATGGGATTACCTGAAAGTCATGATCAAAAAAAGAGCCTAGACATCATCTTTCATGAAATTATCAAGGAAAATTGCCCTGATATTCTAGAACCAGGGGGAAAAATAAGTGTTGAAAGAATCTACCGATCACCTCCTGCAAGACATCTGAAAAGAGAAACTCCAAGGAATATTTTAGCCAAATTCCAGAATTCCCAGGTCAAGGAGAAAATACTGCAAGCAAATATAAAGAAACAATTCGAGTCTTGTGGAATTACAATCAGGATAACACAAGATGCAGCAGTTTCTATATTAAGGGATCAAAGGCTTGGAATATGATATTCCAGAAGTCAAAGGAACTAGGACTAAAACCAAGAATCACCTACCCAGCAAAAGTGACTATAATACTTCAGGGGAAAAAATGGAATTTCAATGAAATAGAGGACTTTCAAACATTCTTGATTAAAAGACCAGAGCTGAATAGAAAATTTGACTTTGAAACACAAGAATCAAGAAAAGCATGAAAAGGTAAACAGGAAAGAGAAATCATAACCAACTTTCTAAAGCTCAACTCTTTACATTCCTACATGGAAAGATAATATTTGTAACTCTTGAGACTTTCCTCAGTATTTGGGTAGCTGGAGGGATTATACACATATATATAGACAGAGAGCACAGGGTGAGTTGAATAGGAAGGGATGATATCTAAAAAAATAAAATTAAGGGGTGAGAGAGAAATATATTGGGAGGAGAAAGGGAGAAATGGAATGGGACAAATTATTTAGAAAAAGCTTTTTCAATGGAGGGGAAAAGTGGGGAGGTAAGAGGGAAAAAGTGGAGCTTACTCTCATATTTGGCTTAAGGAGGGAATAACATGTACACTCAATTTGGTATGAAAATATATTTTATACTCTAGGAAAGTAGGGAAGAAGGGATAAGCAGGGTGGGGGGGATGATAGATGGGAAGACAAATGGGAGGAAGGAGTAATTACAAATAAACACTTTAGGGGAAGGACAAGGTCAAAATAGAGAATAGAATAAACGGGGGGCAGGATAAGATGGAGGGAAATACAGTTAGTCTTACACAACATGACTATTATGGAAGTCTTTTGCAAAACTACATATATGTAGCCTATATTGAATTACTTGCCTTCTTAGTGGAGATGGGACGAGAGGTAGGGAGGGAGAGAAGTTTGAACTCGAAGTTTTAGGAATGAACGCTGAGAATTGTTTTTGCATGTAGCAAAGAAATACAGGTAATGGGATACAGAAATCTACCTCGCCCTACAAGAAAAGAGAGAAGATAGGGATAAAGGAAGGGAAGGCAGATTGGGGGAGGGGTGGGAGGAAGGGAGAGATGGGGAGAAAATTTGGAGCTCAAAATTTTGTGGAAATGAATGTTGAAAACTAAAAATAAATAAACATTAAAAAAAAAGCTTAAGAGTTGGAAAGAACAACCAAATAAGAATTATTTAGCTCTTACAAAAACGTGAGCAAAGGTATGGAAATAAGGTCACTAGTGTGTTAGGTGCATCATTTAGATGTTCTTACCTGAAAATTCTTTTTTGAAGGAGAGATAAGCTTGAAAACGTAGGTTGAGGCCAAGTTACACAAGCTCTGAATGCAAACTAAAGAAATAAGTCTTTATTAATAGGCAACGGGGACTTTTTGAAGGATTTTAAGGAAGAAAGTGAACATAACTAAAGCAATACTTTTGTAAGATTGATTTGATGGCAGTATGCAACACAGATAATCACTTAGAAAAATACCATCACTCAACAGTGAAGAGTCAAATTAACTGAAAATTGAGCAGGACACATCTTTAATTTTTCAATCATCAAAATGAGATATAAGCTATTCTATGTTGTACCAACCAAGCAATAATATACTCAGAAAATCAAAGAAAACCGAATTCAGATTATATAATTTTTAAGAAATACAATTAATTTTAAGGAATTCAGTTTTAAAATGCCAAATAATTCTCTCTAGTCACCTATTATGTTGTGCTACATATAACAACATAACTTTCCACAATAGGAAGATAACCAGTTTGAGCTGTTTTTCTAGTAAAGATGGTGATTTGTACCAATACATCTATGCTACAACTCTTTAAATTGTCACCCCCCCAAAAAAAGACATTATTCATATTGTTTTGAAGTACATATTGAAAATATAGCTTAAAAGCTTAATGCCTAATCTGACAGCTATTTTGACTAATCATTTTCTATAAGAGGCATAGTCTGTGGTCATGAGCAAATGTAACTGATCTATACAGGGATCATAATTGCAACTCACTGGGAATGCTCTAATCCAATGGTGTCAAATTCAAACAGAAAAGGGGGCTACTAATCTATACACAAGAATCCCTGCAGAAGTAGAACCAAGAGAACACTACAAATAGAAACAGTAACACTGTACAATGATCAACTGTGAATAACCTAGCTCTTCTCAGCAATACGATGATCCAAGACAATTCCAAAGAACTCATGATGAAAAATGCTATACACATTCAGAGAAAGAACTGATGGAGTCTGAATGCAGATCCTAGCATATTATTTTCACTTTATTTTTTCATGTGTTTTTTTTCCTTTGGTCTGTGTCTTCTTTTACAATGACTAACATAGAAATATGTTTCATATAATTGCACACATATAACCTCTATCAAGTTTCTTGCTTTCTCTGAGAAAGGGGAGACAAAGGAGGGAGAAAATCTGAAACTTAAAGTTTTTTTAAATTAATGTTAAAATTTGTTTTTACATGTATTTGGAAAAAATAAAATACTATTTAAAAAAAATAATCTACACATACTAAATTCTGGTGATACAAAGAAAGGCAAAAGACGCCCTCTGCTGTCAAGGGGCACAGTCGAATGAGGGAGACATGTAAACAACTATGTACAAACAAGCTATATACAGGATAAATTGGAGGTAAACAACACATGAAAGGCACTAGAGTTAGGAGGGATGGGGAAAAACTTCCTATAGAATGTAGAACATAAGATGGGACTTGAAGGAAGCCAGGAGGCAGAGAGGAGGGAAAACATTCCATACAAGGAGGATTGCCAGGAAAAAAGGCCCAGAACTGGGGGAAGGAGTTTCTTGTAAACAGCAAGAGGAGCAGTATCACTGGATCACAGAGTACCTGGCAAAGGAAGTAGGAGAAGGGAAGATAAATTATGAAGGACTTCGAAGCCAGAGGATTCTATATCTATTCTTACAAGTGAAAGGGAGTTACTGGAGAGTTTATGGAGCATGGAAGTGACATGGTCAGGCTTGTACTTTAGGAAGATCACTTTGAAGTTGGTCAGTTAAGCAAATGAACACGGTAAGGTAGTGTCTGATAAGCCCAAAGATCCAAATATTAGGTTGCTGTATTTGTTTCTGTATGTACATATATATATATAGCTTACCTAATCTATCCCACTGACCAACAATTCTTAATTTTTTATCCAGTACCAAACTGTTTTCACAATTACTACTTTGAAATATAGTCTGAAATCTGGACTACTAGGTCCCCTTCACATTTTTAAAATTGATTTCCTTGATAATCTTGGCTTTTGGTTCGTCCAGATGAATGCTATCATTTCTTCTAGTTATATGAAGAAGTCCTTTGGGAGTTTGATTGGTATGGCACTGAATAAGAATTAGTTTATGTAGTACTGTCATTTTTTTTGTTATATTGGCTCAGCCTATGCATGAGCAGTTAGTATTTTTCCAATTGTTTATGTAGGTCTTTTATTTGTGCAAAGTGCTTTGTAATTGTGTCATATAGTTCCTACATGTGTCCTGGAGGTTAGACTACCAAGTGTTATATACTATCTGCAGTTATTTTAGATAGAATTTCTTTTTCTATCTCTTCCTAGTGGATTTTGTTGGTAATATGGCAGCTAGATGGTGCAGTGGATAGAGCACCAGTGCAAGAGTCAGGAGGACCTGAGTTCAAATCTCACCTCAGAGACTTAATACGCACTAACTGTGTGACCTTGGGCAAGTCACTTAACCCCAGCTGCCTCATCCTGGGCCATCTCCAGTCATCCTGATGAATATCTGGTCACTGGATTCAGTGGAGGAGAAGTAAGGCTGGTGACTTGCACAGCCCTCCCTTACTCAAAGCAAGTCAAGTGCAAGTCATTATTTCTGATGGCATGGTCTTCTTCAGTAACAAAGGATGAAAACACACACACACACACGTTGGTAATATATAGAAAATGCTGATGATTTGTTTGGGTTTATTTTATATCTTGCAACTTTGATAAAGTTGTTCACTGCTTCAATTACGTTGTTTTTTTTAGTTAATTCTCTAGGGTTCTCTAAGTATACCACCATATTATCTACAAAAAACATTAATTTTGATTCCTGGCTATCTATGATCATTCCTTCAATTTCTTTTTCTTGTCTTACTGTTATAGACAGCATTTCTAGTACAATATTAAATAACAGTGGTAATAAAAAGTATCTTTGCTTCACCCCATCTTACTGGATAGACTTCTATGTTATGCCTAATTACAGATAATACATACTGGTTTTAGACAAATGAAGAAAAGTGCCATTTATTCCTATGCTTTCTAGTAATTTTAATAGGAATGGTGCTATATTTTGTCAAAAGTTTTTTCTGCATCTATAATTCTACAATTTTTATTGTTTTTGTTATTGATGTAGTCAATTATACTCAGTTTTTCTAATATTCAACTAGCCCTGAATTGATTTTGTCTTATACCTAATACTTTTCTGGTTTTTGAATGTACATGTTATGACTAATAATTTATATTCATGCAAAGGAGTCACTGAATTAAGAACATTGATGTACTTTCTCAATTCAGATATTTTCTCAATCTATGAATACTAATAGTCTAATTACTATCATGTCAGGCATTTCAAAGATAGTGACACTGAAAAAGAATCCTTATTTTCAAAAAGATTAGGAATTACATGGCTTGCCCAGTTCTCTCATTCTATAGATCAGAAAATAAAAACTGAGAGAGGTTAACTGACTTTCTGAAGACTACAAAGAGACTGTCATACAGAAGCATCTGGTAGCCTGGTAGATAAGAATGCTGGGCCTATAGTCAGAAAGACCTGAGTTCAAATCTAGTCTCAGACATTTACAGGTTACGTGACCCTGGACAAGCCGCTTAACTTCTGTGTGCCTCAGTCTCATTAAATGTATGAGTATAATAATAATAATACACTTATACCCTGGAGGGTTGTGGTGAGGACCAAATGAGATAGTGTTTTTAAAAGCACTCAGCACGGTGTCTGGAACACAGTAGGAATATGAATGATTACTTTTTTCCTTTCCTTTCTTTTCTCTTCTCTCCCCTTCTAATATAAGTATTAAGTAGAAAGCAGAGCCTAGGTTCAAATGCCAGTCCCCAAGACTCCAGAGTCAGAGATCTTTCCTCTATATCACTCTGCCTTCAAGATTAAATTTTAGAAATAAGCATAACAGCTTTATTACTCCTTAAAATATCAATCCCAAAACTCATAAAAACATTTAGGGATAAATCATGTGTATGTATTTATCTGCTTTTTCGTTAATTCAATTTTTAGAGTTCAAAAGCAAAAATGGAATTAACACCTATATGTAGATGAATGGGTTCAAAATTTGCTGGAAACACTTTTATTGTAGCCAAGAAGAAGAAATGAAATTGATGTCCAGCAAGTAGCACTGTGAATTAACTGTAGAAAATGACTGCAATGGAATATTATTACAGCATAACAACTGTAGTATGTTGATGTAATGGAATAGAAGATATGATGATCAAGAAATTCACAGAAACTAAAGCAAAGCAAAATGGGCAGAAACAACAAACCAATTTACAGAATGACAATAATGTAAAGGAAAACAACTGTGAAGGATTTCATTATTATATCTGAAAGATTATAGAATCATGATCAATAAAATGAGCTCTCCTGATTTCAGAAGACTGATGAAGCACACCACCCAGCTCATGATAGGCTAAAGGTATAGATTAAGACATATCTTTTTAGACATGGGCATTGTTCTGAATTGTTCCACCTGACATTGCACTTAATTCACTAAAAAAAAGTCATTAAAGAAGGGAGAAATGTAATAAAATGTAAAAAGTACAAAGAATAAAAAAAAATTCAGAAGGGGACAATATACTTTTAAAAAATTATACTTAATAAATTAAAGGTTTGTGGTTTCATATATTTTTTGTTTTCTATACACTAAAAATATACATGTTTATTGATGATAGTCAATCATAAAGAAAATCAAAATTTAAAAGATTAAAAAAAAATTTGCAACATTCCATGTAATTGTCCATTTCAAAGACCAAGGTATATCAACCTTACTCTCATTTCCCTATGAATATAAAGTAGTGTTACCCATTACAGTGTTATTAACCATTACCTACTACAGAAACTACAAGAGAATCACTGACTAAAGGAAATTAGGGTAACAAGGTAAAGCAAGGAAAGATACTAAGAGAACACTCTGAAGATCCTAAATACAAATGGGTTTTTTTAGGGGGTGGAGGTGGGATATTGGGTTATTGTTTTTAACTAGGACAGACAAATTATGAAGAATAAGGCAGAAGCCTAATATCAACTATTTTTCGCCAAAACTTATTTGATCCAGTTTTCCATAGTCACTAAAATGAAGTTAGCTCCCTCTTGTGGCCAGTAAAGAACATATCTAGTATATGAAGAAAGGCTGGAAGAAAATGAAAGGTCAAAAGTAATCCATCTAAGACATCAACCAACCACTCAACATCTATCAAGCTCCTACTACTTTACTAGGCACCGTGCCAAGTGCTTCACAAATGTCATCTTATCTGATCCTCACAACAACACTAAAAGGATGTTATTGATTCCCATTTTTCAAATGAGGAAACTAAGGCAGGTTAAGTGACTTGCCCAGGGCCACACAATTAGTTTCTGAAGCCATACATGAACTCATGTCTTCCTGACTCTAGGCCCAGTGCTCTATCTACAACTGCCTCTAGCCAAGAAAAACAAGGGCCTGCACTGGTCACCTTAATTTGGGTTTTCATCAACTCTTGCCTCAATTCAGTCTCCTAATTGGCTTCCCTGCTTCAAGTCTATCATCACTCGAGTCCATCCTACACATCTGCAAAGTAAGTTTCTTTAAGCATAAATATGACGATGTGCCTTACCTACTCTATTGACTCTACGGCTTCCTATTGCCTCCCCTTTATTTAGCTTTTAAAACATTCTATAATGGAGCCCTAACGTACCTTTTTACAGTGTCTGGCACAGGGGTGGGGAACCTTAAGGCCACAGGTCCCCTACCTCTGGAATCTAGCACATAGGTAACCAGTTAAATGCTTCTGGTTTAAATGTTGAGTTTTTCCAGACATAATGGGCATTACTCCCATTCTGGCACTCTTTGATCTAACCAAACTGGCCTCCCTTTCTGTTTCTCATATAGGACACTATTTCCTGTCTCCATGGCTTTTGTACATGCCTGGAATCTGTTCCCCTCTTACCTCCAACTGCCTTTGCGTGGCATATTCTGCACAAAGTTTTTCTGGATCCCAACTACTCATGCTGACCTTCTCAAAATACTCTGTATTAATACACTTTGCAGTTATCAACTTTATGTTTATGTTAAATATAACATTATTTTCTCCCCCATTAGAATATAAGGTCCTTACAAGCAAGGATGGTCTCATACTTAGTCCTTGTACTCTCAGTCTTTCTCAGCACAATGACTAGAATATAGCAAGCACCTTATTTGTGAACAACAGATTGAAATATCTCAGAAAAGAACAAACATTCTCATTTTACATTTGGTTAAACACTAAAGTATAATCTATTTCACTTAATGAGAGCCAAATGTTCATTTAAATTACTAATGTATGCAAAAAAAGATGTTGTTAGGTTTCATTCAGAGATCGAGAAATAGACTATTTGTGATAAAATCAGGCACAGATGAAATAAGAAATTAAATAGGAATTATACATGCTCAGTTACTCTAATTGAAAAGTACTTAGGAAGGGGACTTCTGTGAAAAGCACTATTTTACATACTAAGCACAGAAAAAAGGAATATCAGAAGCAAGATAACTTTAAGGAAAACTATTAAAAGTTATGAAAATATAGGTATGCATGCTATATGTATTGTTCTGGCAATTATCATTACAACACAACAAAGTGAAACAGCTGATCAGACTGAAGGATATCCTCTTTTAGTCCTATTATTAAATTTTTTTAAGTCATAAAACATTTTTCCCATGAAAGTAATTGTTTAAAATTTTCTGTATTATGTAATCCTATGGTCTTGTTTTACATGTGAATGATCTTCCAGGCAGCAGGCAGCCTTAGATACAAAGCATCCCCTTAAAACTAAGGCTGCAAGGTTCAGAACATTCTCTCTCTTCAGATACAGATGTTGTCACAGGTGACCACAAATCTTTCTTCACTCATCATTTATTTTGGTTGTGCTTTGCTATATTATAAAAAGTAAATTTCAAAGTTTAGATGTCAAGAGATTTTAAAAACACGAATTTCCAATAACTCTACTCATTCCAATAATTCTACTCATTTTCATGGGAATTCAAAAGCCATGAACCTCTTGAACCTTGGCACACTCTTGGGAAGATCAGTGCATTAAATACATGTCTAGATAGAAGACAAGGAGTCTTACTTTAGACTGCACACTCTCAGAGGGTAAGGGCTGTACAATTTCAATCACCATCCAGGGAAGGACTGGCGGGTGTCTCATGAATGCTCCTGATAATTATTTTTTAAAACCAGAAACTACATGAGAATGTCCAATAACTGACATTCATAAATAAAATTTTTTAAAGTCTGCAAAGCATTTTACCTACATTATCTAAGTTGAGCAACTGAAAAACCTGTGAAATAAAATAATACAAATATTATTTTCCCCCATTTTACAGAAGAGGAAACGGAATCATCAAGTTTACAAAACTGGTTAGCTACAGAGGCAGCTAAGTAGCATGGTAGAGAGAGGCGGATGTGTAGTCAGCAAGAATGAGTTCTAGTCTGACCTCAGACACCTGCAAGCTGTGTGATCCTGGATACGTTATCGAGCCTCTCCCAGCTTCGGCTTCCTCATCTATAAAATAGGGATAAGAGTACCTACCTTCCAAACTATACTGATGATCAAATGAGACAACACATGTAAAGCACTTTCAAACCTTGAAGTGCTACAGAAATGTATCCATTTGGTACAGAGAGTGAATCTTATATGAAGTAGTCCAATGTACATTATGTGACTTTGTAATTACGTAAAAATGGTGACTGGGTGCAGCCCCAATGGAAATATGTAGTGTGACTTCAAGTATTGAGACCACTTCATGGATTCATTATTCCTACTCATTAGAACCTAGCTATATAAAAGGCTTACTTACTGTGTGCACAGGGGACCCAAAGAAAGCCAAAAATGTTCCTGCCCTCACAGAACTAACTGTCTAAGAAGGGAGACAGTACCCAAAGAACTATGTACACATTCGATAAAACAATGGAAAGGGAAGGTAATCTGAGAAAGAAGATACCAGTAATGGGTAGAACCAGCAAAGGCCTCTTAGAGAAAATGGAATCTGGGTTGAGTCTTAAAGGAAACAGGACGGAATGCATACCATGGACAGAGGACAGGCTAATACAAAGGCACAGGGTTCAGAGATGGAATGTCTAGAAAGGTATTACTGGAAAGACAGGAAGGGGCCAGGTTGTAAAAAACTTTCAGTGCCAACAAACTATTCTCTATTTAATCATAGAGACAACAGGGAGCCACTAGAGTTTATTGAGTAAGATGTGATATGTCCTCTAGAAAAACCACTTTGGCAACTGAGTACAGAACAGATTTGGAGAAAGTAAATCTCTGTGGCAGGAAGACTAACCAAAAGACTATGGCAATAACTCAGGTCTGAGATAAGGACTGCAGCAGGATGGTGGCTTATATGAGTGAAGAGGAGACATACACAAGCGATGTGACAGTATAAACACAAGAATTGACCACCGAATAGATTTATGAAGGGAGAACAAATAAAGAGTTTGAGGTGTCACTTAGATTGCCAAAGATACCGGGAAAATGGTGATGGCATCAACAGTAATCACAAGGTTTAGAGGAGAAGTACATTTGGTGGGAAAGCTAATGATTCCATTTTGGAAGTGCTGAGTTTTAGATATGCTGCTGATGTTGTGTCACTTAGTTGCATCCAACTCCTCATGATCCCATTTGGGGTTTTCTTGGCAAAGATACTGAAATGACCTGCCATTTCCATCTCCAGGCAGTGCCTTGCCCAGGGATTAAGTGTCTGAGGTACGGTTTTTGAATTGTGGTTTTCCTGACTCCAGGCTTAGCCCTCTATCCACTGCACCTTTTAGCTATCTACAGGACATCAAATCAAGATGTCCAAAAGAGAGTTTATGATGCAAGTCTAGCGCTCAAGAGAGAGGTTAGGGTTGGATAAACAAATCTGAGAATAATTTGCACAGAGACGACAATTGAATGCATGGGACATGATGAGATCACCAAGTAAAACAATGTAGAGGGAGGAGACAAAGCTTTTTGAGATATCAATGGTTAATGGGCATGACTTGGAGGTAGTTATAGCAAAGTCTGATAAAGACTGGTTTGATAGGCAGAAGGAATATCAGGTGAGAGTAGTTTTAAAAAAACCTAGAAAAGTGGGAATATCCAAGATCAATAGTGGCAAATATTACAGGGTTGGTTTTTTTTTTTATTTTAAATCTAAAAATCAATGGAATTTGACTTAAATATGAGAATTCTTAGGCCAATAGCTGTTATCATGTTGTTTTTTTCCCACGTGGCTCAAAGAAACTTACAATATTAGACTATAATTATGTTAGTATTTAAGTATAGTTTAAGTTTTAAGTAATTTTATTCAGGAAAATAACATAATGTTTTTACATTTTTCTCAGGAAAAATACTGACTACATTAACCATGAATTCAGTAAAATTTCATTATATATGACATTCATTACCTCCTAAAAATTCTACTTCCTTCTCTGACAATGGTAAAAAAGGTGACCCTAAATTCTCTAAGGCTAAGCCAATGGAATATAAGCTCTGGAAGTTCTGAAAGGTCTAGAAGATGTAAAAAGCTTCATGTATAGGCTCAGTGACAAGTTCTCTGTTTTTTTGTCCAAGGACCATCGACACTAAATTCAAAAAGACTCATAACTAGTCTGACAACAAGATAATAAATGTTTGGCCATGGCCACTCTTAGAGATCATATGAGTTATAAAAAGGCAAGAAGGGAATACCCACACAGCTTAAATTGTTAAACAGCATCTATTCTCTGAGTTTTACCTGAGGGTTCCAGTTTGGATCCAATTTTTTAACCACTGCAATATATTCTTGCATTGCTTGGCTAGGACTTGAATCTCCAAGTGCCTTCCATGCTTCCCTAGAATAAAGAAGAAATATCCAGAATGACGTACCATAGTGTTTCTCAAGCTTTTTGGTCTTAGGACCCCTTTATGTTCTTAAGATTTAGATTCCCCACAAAGAATATTTACAGCTATCAATATTTACCATATTGAACATTAAAATATCTTAGTATTTATGAAAATAATTTTGACCTCACAGACCCCCTAAAAGGTTCTCAAGGACTCCAACCATTCCCAGACTCCACTTTGAGAACCACCGACCTACTTAAAAACTAGTGAAATGACCCATAGTGGTTTCAAAGTTTTGGAGTTACAGCAATATTTCAGACCATTACTTTTCAGACTGACTGAAACACATCCACTAAACTACAGATAAACAGCCCTCTCTTGCCCCTCGCTACACTTTAATTCAAACAACTCATCAGATAAACAAATGCAACTGAATGAACTTAACCAAAAAAAATTAGTTATACTGCAAATTAGTTTCTAAGTCAACTGCTTGACATCTGGAACTTCCCCTTTTTTACATATAAAGTGTTCTAATTTTCTTTCCATGATACTCAGTAGTTAGATTTCCAGGTCAGCATATATAATGGTCCAACATCTAACTATGAGACCCTACAACTCAGAATCAGGCACACTGAAGAGAACAGGGAAGGGTTCAGGAGATATTCATATCCTATATAACTATGACTCTAATCTTTCAGAGAATCTTAGAGTTGGAAAGTACCCAGAAGTCATTTAATCCAACCTATATCTAAAAGATAATTCTCTTCCAACAAAACAACAAGTGGTCTGGAAAAGTTCACATCACTGCAGGGTTTTTCCTTAGATCAAGTCTATGTTTGCCTCTTTGCAACTGGTCACTCATCACACCCTCTCGAACTGAGCAAGATACACTCAAAAACTTAAAAATAGCTATCAATTCTTCCAAACTATGTATCTTCAACAACCTATCCACAGGAGGAATGATTTCAAGACTCTTCACTGTGTTGGTTACTTTCTTTTGGGGTGGCCATCCCCCAGTCTTCCTGATTTTTATCTTGCCATTGAACCCAGATGGTTCCAGAGGAGAAAATGAGGCTGGTGACTTTGCACAGTCCTCCCTCAGTGAAATCCAATTCAGTTTGGATTGGCAAGTCATGGCCATGTTCCTGATGCCAGAGTCTTCTTCAAGAAAGAAGGACAAACAACAATCCGTGAGTAGTATGGGCTGACCCAGTGGTGGCCAGTTGGGCAACACAGCTCCTCCCTCCTTCCTTCCCTTTTCCTCCTTCCTCAACCTCTATCCACACAGGATATCTATCATACCCTTATATGTGAGTACTCTGCCCAAAGAAATGTAAATTCTGAGCACTGAAAACTTTGGGTTTATGGGCAAGATTACTTTCTTAAGAACCAGGCCTGTACAATAAATGGCTGGCCCATAGGCTCCTTGCAGGCCACCAAAAGATTTCAGGCAGTCCTTGAAAAATGTAGAGGATATAAAAGAAAGTAGATATAAAGAGTACCTTGTCCATGCCCCACTTAACCCACCCTCCACTACTGTGCCTGCTCACTCTCTCCTACTTGTCACATGACCCTCAGCAAACAACCACAGTCAGTCTGTTTCTAGTCTGAAGAGTGATTTCATGATAAATAAAAATCTTAATAAGTGTAATTAATTGATATTAATTGAAATCTCACCTTTTTAAAATACGGTTTATTTGCAAAATAATTCAATCACTAATTATACATTTACTTGGAAAATAAGTCACTAAAAAACCTATCTGTGACCTGAAGAATGTTAGCCTATTTTAATTTTAGCCTCTACCTACTGCCAAGTTGTGCAGGTCTGCCTTAAACCCAGTTCACTCTGGCTCTCACTGGTCTCAGCCTAAGACCCGTTTAGCGGTCATTGTTTGGGCCCTGATTGCCTCAGAGTATATGTCAATAGCAATTGTTTCTTTTTGGCAAGGAATCCTGAAGGTCTTTCCCTCTCAAAATGTTTTGGGTTTTTTTTTTTGGGGGGACCAGTAGAGGGCCATTCTTTGTCTCATTTCTCACCCGGCCTTAATCACTGAATGGACATTGCCTCAGTCAAACTGAGACTTCTTCAGGGCCATCTTCAGTCTCCCGGATATGTAGTCAGGTGGCTCTGGAGGAGAAAGGGAGGCTGGTATCTTTGCACAGCCCCCTCTCATTTAAATACAATTCACTTGCAAATCAGGGCACCACGTTCCTGATGGCATGGTCCTCTTCATAGCTTTCTTTTAAACAATTCTCAATTTATCAACGTCCTTCTTAAAATGTGGTGTCTAGAACTGAACACAGTATTTCCAGATGTAGCCTGATCAAAGCATAGTGGGACCATGACCTCTAAACTCCTAGATGCTCTGCCTCTCTTAATACAGCCTCAGACGGCATTCACTTTCTTAGTCACTGTATCACATTAATGACATTCACTCCATGTCTAAGACCTCTAACATCTTAAAGTTGAGCCCAAAGAACAAAACAATTGAGTTAATGCAGAAATAAGATGGTGATTATACCATAACAATGTCTTTGATGGGAAAAGAAGAGATTAAATCTCAAGCCACTCTTCTTTCTAGCTCTAACGAATTTTCTGAGATAGAGTTTCTGGACAATTATTAGACCAATAGATAATAAATTGAGGACAGTTGTTCTTCTTGGCAGTCAAAAGGCAACCCCACCCAGAACATGGGATGCTTAAAAGTCTTTGGAAAAGAGGGGGAGGGATGTCCCTGAGGGCAGAAATCAACTCTGACTGGTTAACAAGTTATGAAGGGTGATAATCATTTAATATCATTTTTGGACCTTAATAAGGGCCAGAGGCTGAATTAGCCAACCAGAAGAGCCTGAACCCTAACAGCTTCTTTGCTCTCAGAATAAACTCAGATAATACCCTCTGTCAACAAAACCAGATGGGAACTGAATTAGCATTCTTTATGAGATCCTTAACCTGAGACATTATCTTGAATAATGGGAAATTTTCTGTATCTTAATATTTTATGCTATGTTATGGCATGTTAATGGCAAAGAAAACACAGATATCCTGGGTCATAATTTCAATTGACATTTTGTCAACTCTCTTATCTTATTGTATTTATCACCAATTCAATTAAGAAAATTCTTTTCTCATAAAATGGTTAATCATATATGGGGATATACATTTGAGTGACACAGACATACTGAGTTGAGAACTGTCCTCAAACAGATTTAAGCCTAGTCATTTTTGTACCAGACAGTCAAAAAGTCTCCTTCTGGCTCCATGATCATGTATCTGCTAGCTTTAAGGGAATAAATAATATGGATTTACATATCACCTGGCCTATTTGCCTCTTTAACCAAACTTCCAGATTGACAGGGAGCAGACATATTAATGAGGAGGTGGGCAAAAAATCAGCAGTATCTCCTGCTATGAATATGACCTGATCATGAGAGTCAGCCACCTCCAACAATCTGGACAAAAGAATCCATCTCTACCCAAAATATCCTGATTGGTTTTCCCCTTCTTAAGCTGGGTCACCCTATATTTTAATGGAAGGCTCCAAGGATAGGGGCTTATCTCCTAAGTGCAAGAACTTGCCTAAACTGGATTCCGTTGGTAAGATCTTCCAGTTGGGTAGGGTTGCACCCAAGATATAGAAGCATGTACTCAGACAATTTGGGCACTCTCATGTATCAGCAATATCCTTCAGCAATTGGCTGAATAACCTATAGGGGCTGGTTTCTGAATGAGGAAGGAAAAACCTTAATCCTAATTTAATAGTTGGTTATTAATATAAGAGAAAAATAATCATTTCTCTCCCACTCCACTACTAATAAGAAAAATAAGAAAAAAAATCACACATAAGGTAAACTGTGGCACACAAAGTTGTGTGTGTGTATATGTGTGTGCATAAAATACAAGAATGAAGGAGGAAAAGATGCTTAGAAGTGTCTGTTGGTATACCAAAGAAAGGCTACTCAATATAGATACCATGGAGCGGGAGGAGTGTGGAGCCTGTGGAGACAGAAATAGGATAAGTCCTGGGGTAGTGAAAAGATGATGACAGTCTAGACTTACTAAGAACAAGATCAATACTAGCAGTGTATGAGTGGAGGGAAAGTAGCAAAGAATTACTTTCCCTTCCTTTTGTTCCTCCTGCTACTGAAGTCTCCATGCTACTTCCCACTGAGACAAGATAAGAACGGGATAGGAGAGGGAAAATCCTAAGCAGTAGCAGGAAAGAGGGAAAACCAATGTTTGTGATCCACCATCCAACTGAGGCCAAGGAGAACATTCCTATGTAAGGCACAGTAAATCAAAGACTAGCTATCTACCAAACTCACAGTACATAAGAACCTTAGATAAAAGCGGATTCTTTTAATCTCTCTACAAACTGTTTGAATGTATTTAGACTTGAGAGAGATTAATTTATGAATAATACTCTAATCTGCTCATTACTTCTTAATTCCTACAGACCTATTTTTTAACGAGATCAAATAGAAATTCCAAGAATTCTGTCTTACCATTTCTGCTTCCCCTCAAAATCAAAGAAGCTTGGTTTAGGTGTATTACAATTTCCAACTTTGACCTAGAGAAAAAAAATATCAATAACTTATTTACTTAAATACCTAAGAAATATTTTTCTCATTGCAAATGAATTATATGTAACTGCTATAAATAAGAAAATATCTGCTGTAATAGAAAAATTTAGTATTTCTAAAAGAAATAATTCTTTAAAAATCTTTAAATGTAGAATATTCTTATTCTTTATAATTAAGTACAATACTATTACTATTAACAAATAGGATAAATTCCAATGAAAGACTTCTTTGTCAAAATTCCAATAACTAAATGTAGAAATAACTTGAAATAGTAGGAGCTATTATAATCAATAAAAATAAAATCTAAAATAACTTCAAATGTACCAGAAAACATAAATTATGTGTCTGAGAATCATGGTATAAGACAAGAATAGGGCTACTGTAAGGGTAAGGGAAGTATGAGCTAAAAAAAGGGGGAAAAGGGGTAGATGTAAGTCTGAAAAGAATCTAGGTCCCAGAACCTGTTGTAGTAAGGGACAAAGACTTCTCTTCTCCCAATATTTTCAGGTACTATGGCTCTGTCAGTCTTACCAGAGAAGAAGGAAGACCAAGGATGAATGGAGAATGAATAAATTAAATTTGATTTCAAGCTAACCACTTGGCCTAGAACAATTTCAGAGGCCCCTCTAGTTCACCAAAAGATCTTCCCCACAACCTTCCCTAAATTCTTTTAACAAAGGTAAAGGCTTTCCATTCAACATTAGGAGAAAAGATAATAATACAAATAATGATGTGACTGAGTCCCACTTACAGTGCAATCAGTCCCTTGTACTGGGAAAAGAGAACTAGACTGGCTTATGGTCCCTTTTCTTCATGATCTCACTCTGTGACTTTAGACAATTTGCTTTACCTCTCTGGCTTCAATTTTATTCCTTGTTTTAACATGGGAGCAAAAGGTCAGAGACCTATCTAACATAAAGAAGGGATCATCAGAAAGCAAGGGAAGTTTCAAGAGATGAGAGATGAACAACACACTCCCACTCTCTACTTTTGCCTAAGGCAAAATCTTACTTACCTTCAGTTGAGCGGGGATAAAAAGAAACTACACACTGAAATGTTGTTGCCAGCTCTACTTGCCATGCCTTATAAGGTTTCACTGTGTATGTTTTGTTATGAAATAAAGTTGACTTCTCATCAAAGAGCTTTATCCCCTAGATATGTGTTAATCCAGTTATCAAATGATTTTAAACAAAATGTATTCTGGAGGTCAGTTGATCTTTAACTAGTATGCAGTATATCTATCAGTACGATTAATTTTCAATTTTGATGACCAGATTCAAATCCATAACCAACCTAAATATCTTTCAAGAGAAAAAAATAAGTTCATTTATTTCATTCTACTCTGTATACAAGATTATTACCAGTAATATGACCTGTAATATTTTATTATCCCTACCTGCAAAGTACTAAAAGCACTGGGGGAAAAATGCACGACTTATGTGCTTTATATCTAAATTAAATGTATCAAAGATCAGCAAATTAGTACCCGTAGTTGTATAGATACTACTTAACATTTAAGTTAGTAGCAGCTATCATCATTGGATATTTGTTGAGTCAGCCAAAGATGCATTCTGTTTTTGAATGCTTTTTTTGTTTCCCAGGCTAATAACTAGGTTGGTTAAACAGGCTTTTGCTGTACTGAGTCCCGAATGGGGAAAGCATAGACCAGTTAAAAAAAAAAAAAGCTATTACATTCTGAACATCTACAATCCACTGTGTGTGTTCGTTCTTCGTTGCTGAAGAAGACCATGCCATCAGAGAAATAATGACATGACTTATACTTGACTTTGTTTTGAGTGAGGGAGGGCTGTGCAGATCACCAGCCTCACTTCTCCTCCACAGCCATCTGAATCCAGTGACCAGATATTCATCAGGATGACTGGAGATGACCCAGGATGAGGCAACTGGGGTTAAGTGACTTGCCCAAGGTCACACATCTAGCGAGTATCAAGTCTCTGTGGTGAGATTTGAACTCAGGTCCTCTTGACTCCCGCACCAACTCTATTCACTGCACCACCTAGCTGCCCCCATTACAATCCACTAACTTGCTAAGGGCAGAGACACAACTAGTTGAAAATGTTAATGTTTCACAGACATCCCTTATAATAGACATTACATTGTACAGTTAGGGATTATGTTATGTTGGAGCAAGCTTATGTGGGTTTTGAGAGCCAACTGTTGAATTTTCAATGTGAGCATTTACACTTACAAAATTAGCAGAAAATGTTAACAATGTAGATTAAAAGTGTATCATGTCATGCATATATTTTAGGGAGTAGAAAGCTGGTTATTAAACATTTACCAGCACATCCCTGATTACAGTCACACCTGAAAAACTGTCAATGCTGTCACTTTGGGGAAAAGAATAAAAACTAATGACAAAATTAGATTAGATCAATGAGAATTTGTAGCAAAGGGATGTGACATAATGACAAAAGCAAAAAGAAGAGCTTGAACCTGATTTTATACATAAAGATAATATTACTAACACGAGTAACAGCAGATACTGCAAATTTTACATAATCATTGTTTTTCTGATTGGTTCACAACTCTCCAACTGCTCTGTCTGCTTTCCTAGTCTCTTATTTAACAAGCCAAACAGATAAAGAAGACTGGAAAAAGTCCTGGACTTAGAATGAAAAAACCTGAACTTGAGTTTTCCACTTGTGTGAACTTGTAGTAGCATTCTTCCTCCAGGACTCAAATCCCCTCAAAAAAATAAAAGTTATTGTAAGGAAAGTACTTTGGGAAAAGGATAATGCTTACTATTACCACTTCCTACTCAAGGATTTCTGATTTTGTCAATGTCAATATTGCCTCCATTGAAGCAGGGCACAGCCCCTTTAAACCTAAGTAGAATTTTTGCCAGTCACTATGCCCTCAAAACTCATCACCCTAAAGGAAACCTGGTGAGGAGCATCCCAAACTCAGTTATACTGATCCTCCATCACCAGGCCAGGACTGTACATAAGGCATTTCCAGCTGAGCAAGCCTACAAGTATGAACTTTACTAACATTTTGAAAATTGGATTTCAAAAACCCAAGCTTACCTCCAGTCAAAGTAAGGGATGAGTAGAGGCAACTATTATTATTATTGACTTTAACTCTTAACAGCCATTGACTATTTTTAGGAGTAAACTTTTCAAAGCATGATAATAAAGTTCAATTTATTAAAACTTATAGTACAATTTTTGTTAATATGTAAAATCCTTATCATCTTATTTGATATGGTTTTTAGAGAAGAGATTTGAGGATACCTCCATCTTTGACCCCAATCAATGAAAAAGTAACGTTAATGAGCAAATTAGTTTCTTTTCAGAAATGAAAATTAAAATTATAGTATTAGAAGCCTCAGAGAGCTAAATATAATTGGTGAAAAGGAGTTAGTAAGTCATGATGTTTCAAAACGTATCCGTGAAATCTATCTCCTGAACAGTCTTATAAAGTTGAGTAAACTAGCCTATCAAGGTAGTTAGTATTTATTTATCTATTATATAGGATGTTATACCATATATAACAAAACACTTTACATGTTATCTCATCTGAACCTTACAACCCTGTGAGAATAGTACTGTTATCCCATTTACATTTGAGAAAACTGAAGTACAGACATGCCCAGGGTCTCTAGTATCTGAATAGTCAAACTCAAATATTACTGACTACAAGTCCAACCCTATCCACTGAGCTACACTATGTGCTTTGCTAATTTCTATTTTGACAGATGTCAGGGAATCAATTTCCCAGCAGTTCATAGGATCACAGGATCATAGATTTAGAGTTGGAAAGGACCTTAGAAGACCACTAGTCCAATTCCCTCACTTTACAGATGGGAAACTAAGTCCCAGAGACATTCAGCACCTCCAGGTCACAGAGCTAGCAGTAAGTAGCACGTCTGAGATTTAAACCAAGCTCTAAAGTCAGAGCTCTTTGCACTGGAAAACAATGCTTCCTAAACGAAGTGGTTTAGATAAAATATAGATACTTATGCTGTTTCTACATGTACTAATTGTGGAAAAAAATAAGTTTCACTCTCTTTTGGCTGAAATCTTCTAGAGACAGATTAGGAACAATTTCACCAAGTGACAATGAGAGTTCCCTGTCACTCATCTGAGCTCTGCTTAAAGCAATGTCCAACTAATAATCATAATGGAACAAAGGATGAAGAAATATAGCAACAAAAAAGACAAAAGGTAGTTTCTAGTTATGATTGTGTAATAAAAAAAGGCAACAAAGTTACTTTCCATATAGAACTGGAAAGATACGCTTAGCGTTTGCAAGGGGCCTCAGCGTATAGATGGAAAGCCCCCACTGCGGCTGACAAGTGGTCATCCAGCCTCTGCTTAAAGGCTGTTGAGAAGGAAAAACGTACCACTTCTCCAGGCAGCTGAATGCACTTGGGGATGACTTGGTTAGGAAATTTTCCTGCTATCAAGACTAAATTTGGTTCTTTGAAACTTCCATACATTGCTCCTGATTCTGTCCTCCAAGGTCACACAGAACAAATCAAACCCCTCTTCCACATGTGGAAGCAAAACCTTTTTTAGCAAAAATGAAATATTGCAGAATAGTTTTCTCTAATGCCTTTTCCAGACCCCTGGGAAAAAACTCCTTGGAAAGATAGTTAATAGGTTCAAGGCAAAAAGATGTTTCTTAAGGAAATGGATTAAGGTGATAACCAAATTCTTCTCTTGTTCAAGGCATCTTCATCCCCGTCCACCAGAAGGGATTGGTTCTAGGTTCCACCCTTTTCCATTAGGGAAGGATAAAGTTATTGATAAAAAAAAAAGGGGGGTGGGTTTCCTTTGTTTAATTTCAGGAATGAGGGTAGTGATCTAGGCAGAAAGGGCTAGGGAAAATTAGGGCCTACGGCCACCTTATCCTTGGATCTAAAATCCTATCATTGTATAGGATATCACTATATATGGTCTTCACATATGCAAAAAGTCAAATGCTTCTATAGTGATTAAGTTACAGTCTCTGGAGGAAGTCTACACAAGATCTTAACAAGAATTCTTGAAATGATATGAAACAATGAAATGGGATAGAAGAATGGGTGCTTTCTCCATTATGGGAACTGGAAGGCAAAGGACCTGGATCTGAATCATGATTCTGCTAGCAATGTGACTTAAAACAAGTCAGTCAACTTCAGCTTCCTTTATCTGGAAAAATGAGTGTCATACTACATGATCTCTAGCATCCCTTCCAGTATGAAGTCCCCTGATCTTATAACAAGGAGACAAGGTCTACTGAGGCTGATTCAGTGACTTAGAAGGCATTAATGGTGTACTGGCAGCAACAGGTGAGCTTTCTAAAGAGCAAGAAAAAGACCTGTTAGGAGGCTATTTTGGTCCTTCTATCACTACTTAATTTTACAGAAAAAGCAGCTATATTTATACTGTCCAGAATGGCATGTAGCTGTGCCTTTTCATTCCAATTTTTGGGAAAAAGCAAATGACCAAAAAAAACACCACGTACTATCAGAGCCTCCTCCCCCACCCCAACCCAAAGTTCTAGTTCAGAGCCACTCAATGCTGGGGCTGGTGCTCATGAAAGCTGATCTATCTGCCTGCACTTACAATTACATCTTCAGCACAGTACAATAGCTGATTTTCCAAATAAAGACCTTAAGTCACCTAGAAAATGCCCAGCATAGTTTGCTTCAGATAGAAAAGCCGTCAAATGAGGATATGGCTAGGCAAATTGTAGTTTATGAATGCCATAGCATGTTACTCTGCTGTATAAAATGACAAATGTGAAGAATGCTGAGAAGTATGGAATGATCTACATGAACTGATATAGTGAAGTAAGCAAAGCCAAGGAAAAAATATGTAAACTAATTACAACAGTGTAAATGGAAAGAATCGCCAAAAAAAAGTAGTGTAATGAAAGCTGCAAAATCATAAAGAAAAAACATGGCCCCAAAAAAAGAGATATGAAAAGCTATCTCTATTCCCTCCCTTTATAGAAGTGGGAGGGCAACAAATACTATACATTGCACATATTTTCATTTTTTTTTGATGCACTTATCAGTTCTGTGGACTTTTTCCCTCTTTTTCTTGACTTTAAAAAATGTTATTTGTTATACAGTATAACTCAGAGTGGGAGGATACTGGGGAAAATTACAATATTTAAAAAAAGATATCAAAACTCATTTTTTAAAAAGACAAAAGTATAGCATGTTTTGAAAGATTTCTATAACACATCAGCTTTCAAAAATGACTCTTCTTTACAAGATTTAATTCAGGTTTTACTATAATTTAATTCCTATTTTTTAAGTTTTCACATACTCATTTTTTGTCTCTTCAGTAGGCCTAGAGAGTAACTTGAAGACAAGCACTATCCCAACAACCTAGTTAATTACAAGGGTATTTAATAATTAATACTTAATAAGACTGTTGACTGACAGTAAAGATTATCTTTCTTTTTGCCATTTAACTGAAGTTATGTGAAATGACTCCCTACAGGATACATGAACAAATTCAGATTCACTCTTAAGTTGAAGCATAACGGGAAGAACACTATTATGTTCTGGAGAAATCACTTCATCTTTTGGGGCCTCGATTTCATCATTTCTCAAATGAAATGTTTGAATGAAATTATCTCTATGCTTTGTCCAGTTAAATGGAGCTCTCTGGCTGTTCCACAAATGAGACCCTCTGTTATTTAGCTTCCAGCATTCTGTCAGTCTCTTATGCCTGGAATGCTCTCCCTCTTCAACTCCACCTCCTGGCTTCTCCAGGTTCCATCAAGTTCCACCTAAAATCCTACCTTCCATAGGAAGCCTTTCTGGCTATTTCCTATTTATATTGCATACAGCTTGTTTGTATATATTTCCTTGTTGTTTCCCCATAAGATTGTGAGCTCTTTGAGGGTAGAGACTGTCTCTTGCCTCTTTGTGTTTCCCCAGAGATTATCAAAGTGCGTGGCACACAGTAGCTGCTTAATAGATGCTTACAGACTGATGGTATATCTCCCTCCCGGTACCCCAGTTCCCTTATCTGTAAATTGGGAAGACTGTATTAGATGATCTCAAATTCTTTTCCCAATCTGAAATGTCTGATTCTAACAGGAAACCATGGTCAGTCAAAATAGAAGTGTAAGATAGGCAAGCATTGAAAAATACAACAAAAACAGTAATAATCTTTTATTTGGTCCAGCATTTTCTTGTTTATTGCAGTAGAACTATCATTCTCTCAGTGTCAAAGCTCTTCATTTACAATGACCACATGAACTACTCATGATACTCTTGTCCAAGCAAGACTGAGTTAGAACTTTTATAATCATATCCATTTTGTAGATGAAAGAACTGAGCCTTGGAGAGCTTAAGCATTCTATTCAAGGTCAGCTAGCTGGCCAAGTGGAGAGTCAGAAGACCTGCACCTGTTCCCAGGCCCCCCTAGAGTTGGCGGCTTCCCTTGTCAATTATCTCCAATTTATTCTGTCTATACATCTGAATGTACACAGTGGTTTGCACGCTACCTCTCCCATTAGATTGTAGGCTCCTAGCTGGCAAGGGCTGTCTTTGGCTCCTCTTTAATACCCACAGCCTGCCCTGGTACCTAGCACAAAGCAAACAGTTAATCTGTGTTTAGTGAATGTACTAACATGACATGACATGACACGAATTCAAATACCATGAGTCACTTAGTCACTTAGTGGGGCTCTGGGCAAATCACTTCGTCTGTTTGCCTCAGTTTGCTCGTATTTAAAATGGGGGTCATAACAGCACCTACCTCCCAGGACTGCTGTAAGGACCAATGAAATAGTCATTAGAAAGGGCTCAGCAGAGCGCCAAGCACTCAGTGAGTGCTATAAAAACGTTACTATTATTAATTATTAACACTAGCTGTGACAACCTAGGCAGGTGACTTCACTTCTCTTTGCCTCAGTTTCCTCATCTGTAAAATGGAGACTTCCCAGGGTCGTTTGGTGGATCAAATAAAATAATATTGGTACAACACATTCTGCCACCCCTAAAAAGCATTACGCTATGTACATTATTCAGCGCACCATTGAAGGAGGGGGCACAATGGTCCAATCTCCAAATCTAACCCCTAAAGAAGTCAAGGCCATGTGGGCAGGGGGACAGACAGAAACAGTCAGGTGTGGACAGATGGATAAGACAGACAGATCAGGAGGGAGGTAGAGAGGCAGATAGGTGGGTGGAGAGAGGGGAAGGACAGAGACAGAGAGATCAGTAGGTGGGTGTTAGAGATGCTGATGGGTAGGTAGACGGAGGGACAGACACCCGTCCCAGCAGGTAGGCAGGCAGGTACATAGCGTGATGCAGACACATGGGTGTGTGGGGGCCCGCCGGGGGGGGGCCGGGCTCTCTCCCTGACCCTGACCCCGACCCCGGCCCGGCCCCCTCCTCCTGGGCTCCGGACGTTACCTGCTTGTACCTGGCGTACAGGTAGAGGAGCTGCTCCCTGCTGGCCACCTGCACCAGGCCCTGCAGGTGAGCCGCCGCCTTCTCAAACAGCTCGGCCAGGCTGTCGGGCGGCTCTCGGTCACGGCCGGCCGGCGAGTCCCCCGCGTCCCCAGACTCGTCCCCCGAGCTCAGCTCTCCGCCGCTGTCGCCGGTCGTGGCCCCCGGGGCCGGGTAGGGGGAAGCCATGGCCCCGCGCCCGCTCGGGACGGCCCGGGGCGGCTCAGCCTCGGCTCCGGCGGCCGGCGCTGCCCGCGCGCGCGCTCCCCTCCCTCGGGTCCTCGCTGTAACTGTCCCCGGGGGCGCCTGCGGTGAAGCCGGGGCCGCGGGAGGCTGGTGTCCACCTTCGCTCGCTCCCCCACGGGCCCGGCCCGGTTCTTCCCGCTCGGGCCAGAAGGAAGTTGGCCAGCCTCCGGGGTCCGACCTCTCCAGCGGCGGGAGGAAGGGGCGGGGGCGAGGGGCGCGGAGGCAGCGGGGGCGCGCTCGGGCGCAGACGGGGACGAGCGCTGGGCGCGCCGCCGGAGGGCCGGAGGGAGCGAGTGCGCGGGGCTGGGGGAGGGGAGGCGGCACGTGAGGGGGAGAGAGCGCGAGGCGGCGCGGGAGCCGGCCTGGACCTGCTCGGCGCCTGTAGTGGCTCCCGGGGGGCTCGGCTCTCCGCCCTTCCACCGCCGGACCGAGGTGGAGACCGCCCTCCCCGGAGGATGCTGAGCGGCGGCGGAGGGCGGGGGAGCTACCGGCGCGACTCGGAGCTCGCGGTTTGGAGCGACCCCGCCCCTCTCAGCGGAGGGGTGGGAACGAGGCGGGCTGAGTAGCGGTGCAGCGGCCGCCGTGGGGCCGGGGAAAACGCCGGATGGGGGAAGAAGGTTCCGCCTGCCTCCGCTGCCTCCGTGCCCCGCCCCCCGCGGCCGAGCCCTGCTCCGCACGTGGTCGGGGGCTGCGGGCCGCCCAGCGAGGCCGCCCGAGGTCCCACGCAGCGAGCTCCAGCCTTGGGATCCCTCGTCAGCCTTTCTCCTTATTGTTAGGAGGAAGGGATGTTATTGCCTTGCCTTAGAGCTCTCTCCAGCCCTTTGGGTGATTTATTCCCCCACCACCACCCTCCCGTGCCACCCTTTATAACATAAGGCCGTGCACTACGATAACGCGTGGTGCCAAGTACCAGGGATACAAAAGGACCATCCCTGCCTTCGGGAGCCTTACAGTCTTGGGGACTTCGGGGCAGACAGCAGACAAAGAGATACATGCGCAGCAAGCTTGGTACAGGCAGGTAGAGGGGTGCGCCAGGCTTCCCATGGAAGGAGGGGTGGTAGTTGGGGAGCAGCCTCTCTGTCCTGAACTGCTTTCTCAGCCTCCTCACAGACCTCTCCGGATTATTCTCATCTCCATCAGAATTGACCGAGCAGGGGGAGGACCCTACTCTAACTGGACGAGATGCCTGCAGTGCCAGGTTCTGCCAGGCAGGAAGAACTTCAGGCGCCAGCCCAGGGACAAGCTATGTTCCTTCTCCCTGCAGACTGACCCAGCTAGAGCCTTGTCAACTGGCCTGCCGCCAAGGGGCTGGTTTTCAGTCGCAATCTTTCAAGAAACCATCAGTTAAGGCTTGAGTGAGTTATTGAAGCTGACATGGCATGGTAATGGATGTTGTAGGTAGATGTATCCTTTGACCCACAGAAGCTCAAGTATGAGATTGGAGACATGGGCCAATTAAGATTGGGCATTTGATCCACGAGTGCATAGCACAACCTGGACTTGTTTTCTCATCCTGGATGACTCTTAACCACATTCTGCCATAAATTCTCACAGAAGATGGTAGAATCACAAATTTAGAACTCAAAAGGAACTTTGGAGCCACAGACTCTGAAACTCATTTTACAGATGAGCAAACAGGAATGGAGCTTAAGGACCTTGCCTAGGGTCTGTGAGCATGGGCTGATGCTAACCTGTTAGACAGGGTGGAGCTTCTTTACAGAGGAGAGGGACGGTGGGAATACACAACAACCAGCCAATCAGAAGCTCAGGGCTGCTTGACATAGCAGTGAGCTCTAGCCTGTGAGTGAACTCTAGTCAAATTTGGAGATACCTGTAGCTGCCAGAAACCACAGAACCAGCCTTGACCAGCTCAAGGACAACCTTGAGCAGTTGCTGCAGACTCAAGATCTTGCTCAGTACTTTTCTAAAACATCCCACTGGCTGACATATTGTGTCTACAGATGTCTTCTCACTTAACCTCCACTCTTCATCCAAAAACCTCTAGAAACTATTAATATCTTACCCTTTTCCACACCCCCTTTGAACAACTGAGATCTCCCTCCCTCTCTCTCCTTTACAAGTTTGTTTGGTTTTTGGGTTGGTTTTTTTTTGTTGTTGTTGCAAGCTCTTCTCAGACAATAAACATTTTGTAAGCTGTGATTGGAGAAAGAAATCTTTCTTTTAGGGTTCCTTTTGGGCCTGGAGTCTTTTGTTAACAGGTCATACAAAGACTATCTGAACTATCTGAACCCAAACCCGTTGCCCTGTCTGCTAGGTCATATTGCCTCTTAAAGTGAGGCCTTCCTCTAGGTTTTTTAGTGTCTCATGAATACAATGCAACAGTTAAATTGCCTGCTCAACTTTCCAGCTTATACATGTTCATACATGGAAATACCAGTACCAAAAAATAAAGAACATACACAGATATTTACCCCGGAATAGAACAATTTAGGACAAATTGTGTACAGAATAGAAAAAGAAAGAAATCACAGTTTCTCTTCCAGTCAGGAAGGGCAAAGGAGATGAGATTTTCAGAATTGTTTGAATAATCAATCAGGAATCAATAAGCATGTTACAGTGTCTCCTAGGTGTGTGGAGCTATAGATATAGCTATACAGAAGTGATTCAGTCTCTGCCTTCAGAGACTTTACATTCTAATATGGGGACACCACTTAAGAGATAATCAAGGAAGGAAATTTTAGCCTTGGCAGTCAAGGTATTATTGATAGAGCTATAGAACCATAGGTTATCATGCCCTTTCTCCTAGCAAGGGTAGTAGTGCTCTGATTATTGTTCCTAGAGCAAAAGGGGCTGCTTCCCAGCTTTCTCTTTTTGCATAAAGAAAGTCCCATCTCTGGTGTGTGTTAAGAGAAGCTTACTCCTTTTCAGGAGTTCCAGGATGGTGATTCATATGATTGCATCATATTGTACCTATGCTTACAAATCTGTGCTTTGGCACAAGGGTGGAGAACCTGCAACCTCAATGCCACATGTGGGCTTCTAAGGTCTTTTGGTACAGTCTTTTGACTGAGTCTAAGTTTTACAGAACAAATCCTTTTATCGGGAGGATTTTTCTATAAAGATTGGATTCAGTCTAATAGATGGCCTTGTGGACTTCTGCTCTGGGATTTTTGAAGACATCAGTTGCTTGAGGGGGGCAGAGGAAGAAGTGATTCCCTCATTTATTCAAAACTGGCTAACAAGGGGGAGACAGTTGCTATGAGCTAGCTGGGCCCAGAAGGACACTTAGCTGTTACGAAGTTATTGAGAAAAAAGGAGGAGACCTCAGCTGGTTTTAAGGGTGAAAACGAAAAACAATGAGCAATTAACACTTACAGGATACCTGTCAAGCTCCAGAAGAATGATCTTGGATTATTCTCTTAAGTAAGAAATCAAAGACCTCATAGATCTGCTAAAGATTTTTCCCTTAGAATGCTCTTGATGAATGCTAACCCAACATTCCATTGTCACAGGGGAAATGGTACAGGATTAAATGTCCATTAGACAAAGTTTCTAACAAGAGGATAAAGTCCTTATTCTTAGAAACAAAACCATATCCTTATACATGTGATAAGAAAAATAGAGACTATATCATACACTACAGCACAAATCTTGGCAATCACAATGCCCCCTTCTGTCTCCTCCCACAGCCAGCACCCTAGTTCAGGCCCTTATCACAGCCCGATGACTGAACTCCTGAATTCAGGTTTCACCCCTCTCTAGTCCATCCTCCACATGGCCAAGAAGGCCCTTGCAAAGCACAAATCTGACCACATTACTCTCATGTTCGAGAACTTGCAGGGCCTTTCCTAGTACTTCTGGGATAAAATACAAACTCTTCAGCTTAACATTGAAAGGCTTGTTACAAGTTACTCCCATTAGAGATCTCTACATTCTAGCCAAAGGCAGTGTTCCATCTCCAATCTTTCTGTCTTAGCACAGGCTATCTCCCATACTCCTCCCTCCCTCTCCTTCTCTTTTCTTTTTCCTCTCCTCTCTTCTCCATCTAAATCTCCCTTCAAGGCTTAGATCCTCCTGTGCCACCACAAACCTTTCTTGTTCTTCCCATTCTTAGTGGTCCCTCCTTCACACTGTTCTGTAATACCTTCTCTCTGTTGTCTTTTCCACCCCCATCCCCAGTAGAATGGAAGTTCTTTGTAGTCTAGAGACTGTCATTTGTTTTGTCTTTTTATCCCCTGCACCTGGCACCATATCTTTCATTGCAGACACTTTATAAATACCTGTTGGATTTGGATTGGATTGACTAATCAGCATTGTCCTAACAAGGCATGAAATAAACTGCATCCATAAATAGTATACCCGGATGGTTTCTGAAGGGTCAACCAGGATAGTGCCGAGGTTTCCAAGAGGCTCAGAGAACTTACCCCACAGAAGCCAAGGGAGACCATTTATTCTTTAATCACTCTCCTGCCTGACACCTGACTTTGAGACACAGCTCTTATTGAGACAGGCAAACTGGAGTATAGAGTTGCTGCATGGGAATCGCATCTGAGTATTATCCAAAGGGCTACCAGCCTGGGCATGAGAGCACACACCTTACAAAACTACATGAACAATATCCTTCCCTGGTCATCTCTTAACACTGTTACCTCTGCTTTGGCCACCTCCTCCTTCCACCAGACTTCAGACTTCCACCCTTGGGACCCTGGTCTCTGATGCATGAGCTTTCACCTTGTCATGTCTGGTATCAAGCTATCATGCTTCCCAATCCTTTCTAAACCATGCAGCTCTGTGTCTATCCTTTAGTGCCCCATCCCTTTTCCAAGTCTAGCTCTCCAGTATGTATTGTGTTCTCTTATGATAATGTAAGCCCCTTAAAGACAGGGGACTGCCTTGCTTGTATTTGTGTCTCCAGTGTTTGATCGTGTAAAACTAATGAGATTAAAGATCTTCCCCACCCATTAATGGGCCTGTCAATTAAGAGGAGTTTGATTAGGGGAGATTTGTAGGAAGGCACATGACTTTTGTTAGTAAGGCACTGGTTCTCAAGGTTTGTGATGCCCTCCAGCTCTGAAAAATGTATAAGTACTCTGAGGTGAGGTTTTACTTTGGGGATTACTCATTGGAAGTGTTTGTTTGGCCAGATGAGATTCTGGACAGCCACTAAGGAACCCCTGACTTTGAAAACTCAGATGTTCGTGCTTTTCTCTCTCAGATAGCTCTGGAAGAGAAGTGAGGCTGGTGACCTTGCACAGAGCTTTCTCACTCAAAACAAAGTCAAGTGCAAGTCATGTCATCATTTCTCTGATGTCATGGTCTTCTTTGGCAACAAAGGACAAACACAATCTTGTGAGTAGATGAATCTAGCTTGGTAATTCAACTCCTTCTCTCTTGCCTCCCCTCCCCTTCCTTCTCCTCTCCAAAGGAAGGTAAATTTGGATGGCCAAAAGATGCCCAGTTGACTTGAGTTTTACTGGTTCCCTTTCCTTCCCTTCCCTTCCCTTCCCTTCCCTTCCCTTCCCTTCCCTTCCCTTCCCTTTCCTTTCCTCAAAACCTTAAACCTACTTCATTCTGAAGCTGGGATGCCAATTGGCCCCTGCCTAAGTGCTCTTCTGGACCCTCCTAGCTTTACAGTCATTATCAATAGTAACTGTTGTTGTTTCTCTTCCAGCTTGATGTCTTTCCTTTTCTTGGCCTCATTAAAGGGGCCATGCCCTGGATACTTTGTAAACAAGTCTATTCAATGAATGGGTGTTGCCTCACTCTTAGTGAGTACCTGCAAAGACCTTGACCTAAAGGGCCCAAGGTCTCCCAGTGCATCCTGGGTCATTTACAGCCATTCTGATGAATATCTGGTCACTGGATTCAGATGGCTGTGGAGGAGAAGTGAGACTGGTGATCTGTACAGGCCTCTCTTGCTCAAAACAAAGTCAAGTGCAAGTCATGTCATCATTTCTCTGGTGGCATGGGCCTTTTCAGCAAAGAATGCTATAGGTAAGTTCACTTACTTTGGTAGTGTACTTTCTAGGGATGTACACATTGATGATGAGTTTGATGTACACATTGCCAGAGCTAGCTCTGTGTTTGGGAAGCTCCAAAGGAAAGTGTAGGAGAGAAAAGATATTAGACTGCTTACTAAACTGAAGGACTTACAAGGCTATTGTGGTGACCTCATTGTTGTATTCCTGAAGTGGACATTATTCCTCCCTGGGCCTCTAGGTTGAGAGATATCTGTTAGGTTGCTGGGCAGGGTTGGATAACCTGCCTAGCAACAGGCTTTTGTTGGGCCCCTGTCAAAACGTTATTTCCTCCCTCTCTTGGGTTGTGAAATTTCTGTTGAGTTGCTAACAGCCATATTCTGTTGAGTCCCCTTGCATGGCAACAATTTGTGCCCCTCTGCCAGAACCACCCCTGTTAGACCCTTTTGCCAGGCAACTACCTTCTGCTGGGCACCCCCCTCCCTGACAACCACTTTTTGTTGGGTGACAACCATTCTCTGACTGGGTCCCTTTCCTGGCACCGACTTTCTGTTGGGGTCCTTTGCCTAGCAGCACCCTGTCAGAACTATGTTTCTTGTGGAAACCGCAAGGCTGTACCAAGTAGCGCCAAAATGCTTAAAATGCACACACCCACCTTAATTCGGGGCTGTCTCCTCTGGGTTTTCCCATGGCAGCTGCCAGCCTGGCTAATAAATGACGCTCCCGAAATTCCTAATTGATTCTTGCCTTTGAATTCTCGGTCTGTCCATTTCATTCCTATAAAACCTAGACAATATAACAGAACCATGCCAGGAAATTGAATCATTTCCATTTGAATTGTCTTAGGAAAATCCTAAAGATCACTTGACAAGAGGAGATACTGAACACTGAGGTTCTTTCTCAAGCTAAACTCCCAAACATTCAAACTCTACTGCAGAGAATGCAACTCCAATGGGATGAGTAAATGGTTTTACTGCAAAAGGTACATTTACCTAAAAGACTATTTTATGGAGGACTCATACGAGGCAAGCGCTCACTTGGAGGTCAGAAAGCAGTACAAAGACACTCTCAAGGTCTGTCTGAAGAACTTTGGAATTGATCGCATGACATGGAAGATACTGGCAAAGAACTACCCAGCATAGCATGCCTGCATCAAAGAAGATGCTGTGGCTCTATGAACAAAGCAGAATTGAAGCATCTCCACTCCAAATGTTCATACGGACTATTTACATCTGATCTGTGGTAGAGTTATCTGAGCCCATAGCAGTCTGATCAGCCACAGTTGGACGCGTTGTACCTTGATCCCATCATAATGGTGTCATTTCGGTCCTTTCTGAGAGTGAAGGACAGCAGCCAATCCTCAGTACCTGGTACAGAGTGAGCAGTTAATAGAGGCTCATTTGTTCATTCACTGACACGTGCATTTTTAAATGCCCTGTGAAAGGGCACTACAGTTTTTCAATAACGTGTGGACATGATTTTTCTCGGCTCCCTTTCATATGTCTGCTTTGCCCATGTTTAACAACCTTTTCTTTTAAAAAAAAATGAAGGAAACACTTTAAAATTTAATCTGTATTATTAACATTCTATCCATTACATTATTAAGTTTAGACAGTCATTAAAACAATAAATCAAGCCCTGATTTGTAGAATTTGCTGATTTCCAAAGTATAAAGTTCATCCTGAAAATTTAACAATTACTGCTAGCCAGTATGAACTGACTCTAGCACACCCCTGGACCCACCTCACAAATACATGACATCCCAATAGATGAAACACTGAACAAAATCCCGTGACTCTCTTGCTTGGCTACATATACTGCAGCTGTAGATTTTATGAAGAAAACAGGTAAATGAATTCTGCAATGCTATGTTTAATAATGGAGAAAAAAAAATTCCCTTGCACTCATGGCTGTTATTAGATGAATATGTGATAAGATTGCAAGAATATCTCTCTTGGGTCTGGGATTTCAAGTAGAAGGTGGTAATGCCTATTTTAGAATAACCCAGATGCATTTGTTTGTGAAGCAGTTTTTGCATGAAGAAGCCCTGGTTCAAGTCCCTCCTCTGATATCCACTGTGTTTCCCCAGGAAAGTCACTAAAAGTCTCAGTGCCCTAGGCAACTCTGAGGATAGAAATTACTGAGCAGTTGGAGATCTGCTTTGACAAAGGAAGTTTTCTCTTATACATCAATGAAACCACAGGTCCAGTAAAAAAATATTATAAATATATTATTGGAATACTCTGTTAAATGCTTAGTGTCTTTGCTATCCTTGTGTTCTTGACCTATGGAAACTCTTTATCCCAGTCTCCCACACTGAAAGATTTGTAGTTATATAGATAATAACCATCTGTACTTGGGATTGAACCCCTTACTTTAGGACACGGAGAGACAAGAGTCTCACAGATAAAGGCTCAGAGCCTCGAGTAAGATGAGGTCTGAACATGAATATAGCTATCTGATCATGATCATGAGAATAGCTAGCATTTCTATGGACCACTAGATGGTGCAGTGTATAGAGCCCTAAGCCTTCCAAACTGTAAAATGGAAGAACCAGAGCTCCTCATTTGTGCTCCTGCTACTCCACAAGTTGATCCACTTAAGCTGGTGTATACGTGACCATGTTGACAACTGGCTCAACATGAGGACATTACTCTCTTCTGGAACCACCCAAAGTTCCAGACCTGCCACATTCTTGACTCTCAGTTTAAGACAAAGGCCTGGTTGGTGGTAACTATATTGCTCAATTAACCTTCAGATATGCACATTTTGCTATGAACTATTCATTTCTCTCATGCTTTTCGTTCTCTCAAGTGTAGATTCACAGAATAGTAATCCAAATAATGGGATACGAATATGAAATACTGATTACTTCTCTGACCCCCATGATATTTCATCTCCAATACCTTGTGGTATTATGGTAGCCTAGCCTTGTATTAATAGCTTTCTATTGCCATATGAATGATACCAATTTATGAGCATCTTTATTAGGAACTTAATTCCCTTCTCCCCACCAGGTCTAAATTAGATTGAGAAACTGGGCAGTGTTTCTACTATTTCTAGGCTTCTTCCTAAAATGAAACCCCATCTTTTTTTTAATATAAGTGTTCTTCTGGTACAGCAATATGGCTGCAAATCGTGGAATGGCTTACTCTCTGAGGAGTCCGAGTCACAGCTCCCCACAGAGCAGTGTTTAAAGTAAAAGCTGCATGGTGGGTGTAAATAGGCAGTGTTATTAATATGACCACTGATGATGTCTAAGCAAAAAGCAGTGTCAAAGAGATCATCAAAGAGGCGCAGCAAGACTATTCCATAACTGAAGCTACTAAGCAAAGGTATCATATCCCTGTAAGGTTCAGACATGTGCCCTGTTGGTTAACGTAAGCACGGGACAGGATGGAAATCCTCTCCTGGGGAAAGATCATGAGACTAATTCAGAATCCAAGGCTGAGTACTAGGCCAGATTAGGAACCATAGCTTCTCAGAAACATCCGGCACCAAAGACTAAGCCGTAAGTATGAAGGCTGGGGCTGGAACCAAGGTTTCAAGACAGAGATCTGCGTGGAACTCAGGAGGCCTGATGCTAGGGGCTTCAGAAATGTTTGCCTAGTGTAATTTTTTCCCTCCAAAGTTCCATCCTCTTCTCATGTGTACTGCTGAATAAAGATGGAGATAATCATCCAACCGTTTTGCCCGGATCCACTTCTATTTCATGCTACACAACCTCAGCTGGGCCTTATATACTGGCCTTCTTCACTCAATACTCCACTCACTACTCAACTACTACTCAACTCTTCCAAACTTTTTCATCTCTCTTCAAACCTCCCATGGCTCCCCTGAGAACCTTGCTTCATATTTTATAGAAAAAAATTAAAACCATTCCCTTTTCTCCTCTCTTCCTCATCTCCTATCACTCAGGTGCCACTATCTCTTCTTCCCCTATCTCATACGAAGAGGTCGTCTTATTTGTTGCCACAGCAAACCTCTCTACCTGCACAAACAATATCTATGCTTTCTCCTCCAATAGATTGCCCCTTCTGTCAACCAACTCTATTACTTGCTCAATCTTTTCCTGTCTATGGGCTGCTTCCCTACCGCCTACAGACATCCCCATGTCTCCTCTAGCTCCAGAAAACCCTCGAGTGATCCTTCCATCCCCACTATCATCCTATATTTCTTTTACCCTTTGTGGCTAAACTATAATAGATGCCTCAACTTTTCTCTCCTCTCACCTTCTTCTTAACCCCTTATAATCGTCTCCAAAATTACCAATCATCTCTTAATTACCAAAGCCAATGGCCTTTTCTCAACCTTCACTCTTCTTGACTTCTCTGCAGCCTTTGACCCGGTTGATCACCTTTTTCTCCTTCATACTCTGTTCTTTCTTTTTTGGAGACACTACTTTCCTAATTCTCCATCAAATTGACTGCTCCTTCTTAGTCTTCTTCAATTAATCCTTATGTCATGCCTGCTAACTATAGCTGCCCTATAGGGTTCTGTCCTAGGTTCTTTTCTCCTTCTATACTGTTTCTCTTGGTGATCCCATCAGCTCATATGGATTTAATTATCATCTCTATGTGGATGATTCTCAGACCTCCTATACTTCTTTATCTCTCTGCTGATGAGAGATATCTGTTAGGTTGCTGGGCAGGGTTGGATAACCTGCCTAGCAACAGGCTTGTGTTGGGCCCCTGTCAAAATGTTATTTCCTCCCCCTCTTCTTCACCCTCTATTTGCTTATCAGTCATCTCAAATAGGATGTCCATCAGACTTCTTAAACTATTCGCTTCCTACCTCCTAATTTCCCAGTTATGGTCAAGGATACCATCACTCTCCCAGTCCCCATCCTCCCCTCTTTCCCCACCTCTCACCAGTTAGGTGTCTTACTTGATGGCCCCCTCCCTCAACTCTCAGCTCCTTCATCCAATCTATCACCAAAGCCTGTCAATTTCACCTCTGCAACATCTCTTGAACATGCCCACTTATCTCCTCTAATACCACCACCACTGTAGTGTGGCCCTAATCACCTCACACTTTGACTATTGCAATAGCCGGCTAGTGGGTCTGTCAGCTTCAGATCTCTCCAAATTCATTTATCTGCCAAAGTGTTTTCCCTAAAATGCAAGTCTGACTGGGTTACACACACACGCATGCACGCACGCACACACACACACACATACCCCTCCAGTGGCTTCCTATCACTTCTAGAATCAAATACAAAAATTCTCTGATTTGCATTGAAAGCCCTTCATAACCTAGGGCCTTTCCCACCTTTCCAGTCTTCTTCTACCTTGTATCACACCACATACTCTTCAATCCAGCAGTATTGGCTGATCCTCCATCTTTCAGCTCCGGTATTGTCTCTGACTGTCCCTCCTCATCTCTGCCTCCTGGCTTCCTTTGAGTCCAAAGTGAAATCCCATTTTCTAAAGGAAACTCCTTATTTCTGAACCTCTCTTATTTCTGGTCTCTTTCCCTCTCTTGATTATTTCCTCTTTATCCTGTACATAACTTGTTTGTACATTATTATTGATTTGCTTATTGCCTCCTCCATTAGATTGTGAATTCCTTGAGGTCAGGGACTATCTTTTGCCTCTTTTTGCACTTAGCACAGTACCTGGCACACGGTAGACACTTAAGAAATGCTTGCTGACTGGTCATTCAGAGGGAATGGCTGGCCCTTTCCCCATAGGAGTTGTTTCCCCACTGATAGCTGTGAGTGCTAGACTGGAAGCAGGCAAACTCCAAACAAGCTATACTTGTCATTTCCACTTCCTTACAACCTACTTTTTTCTCAAGCCTTGTGCAATGTTAGCCTCTGTCTCCACCACTTAAATGAATGATGAATGAATAAATGATCTGAGAGGTGATGCCTCTGGTAATAAGGAAGGTGGGGCCTTTCCCCACAACGATCTCTCCCTTCGATGATTTTGATAAACATAGAAGGAAGCACAGTTGGGCTTATGAGCTATAATATTAGGACACTTCTCAGCCCCTTGAAGATGACTCTTAAGCAGTGGCATGACAGTAGACACCCAAGTTCTATGGACTCAACCTGCCAGTGTAGACTGGAACTATATGTACACAGCATGTGCTACATGGTAGCTAAACAAGATTGCATCATCTAGGAAGTCCTACATCTAAGAGACCTTAGACTCACAGATGTAATGAAGTTAACGAGTAGCGAGCAGATAGATCTTTTGGCAGTTGGAGTCGGCTTGCTTCAAGACTCAACTTAGATGCTGTCTACTTTATGAAGCTTTCCTAATCTCATCAGTTATTACTACCTTCTTCTTCCATCTTCTTTTTCCTTCTTTTCCTTCTCCTTCTTCTTCATCTCCTCCTTCATCATCTCCTCCTTCATCTCTTCCTTCTTTTCCTTCTCCTCCTCCTTCTCCTCCAAATTTCCTTATATTCCCTTACCACTGTACGTAGTTTTCTCCTAGACATTAGAGGGGAAAAGTTAGACCTCATCACTTATTCACAAGGGATGCCCAAGAAAGTGCCCTGGTAACTGACTTCCTGTCCTTATGCCATTTTGGTTTCTTATAGGTGTGCTACAAATGAATGTAAGTAACCTCAAGATGCTCCAGGTAGTCATTAACTATAGAAGCTGTGCTACACAGTGTGGGTGCAGGGAAAAACTGAGGGTAAATGCCAGAGTTTATATAAAAGGGGCATATCCTGTGTGGAGAAATGAATGGAGTTATGCCAAATTTCCTCTCTATGGCACCACAATACCCCTCCACATCGTTCCCCTTTCTCTGAAGATGGAGTGACTCTTCTTGGCAAGACCATTCTATTCACCTGTGCCCTTAATCCTCACTCCTCCAAGGAATTTGCCATATGAATCACTCCTTTTCTCATTTTCAATGGCTCCTTTATTTATTGGATCTTTCCTCAATGCCTATAAACGTGCTTAAAGTCTCACTTTTCCTTACAGAACTTTCATTTCACCCTGCCATCCTATCAAACTGTCATTCTATACCTCTCCTCCCTTTAACAGGCAAACTCCAAACAAGCTGTACTTGTCACTTCCACTCTTTTCTCAAGCCTTGTGCAATGTTGGCCTCTGTCTCCACCACTTAAATGAAACTGTTTTCAGACTCTCAATGGCCAAGTTCAATACAACCTTTTCCCATTGCCTCACCCTCACTTGATTTCTCTGTGTCCTTTAACGCTGAGCATCCCTCATTCTAGAGGTTCTCTCCTCCCTTTGTTTTCATGTTACTACTTACTTCTGGTTCTCTTCCTATCTGACTATTCCTTCTTAGCCTTTTTTGCTGAATCATCATCCTTGTCCTGCCCCTTAACTGGCAGTCCCTCAAATTTCTGTCCTGAGCCCTTGTCACCTCTCTTTCTAGAGCCTCTCTGTTGGTGATCTCGTTAGCTTCCCTGGGTTCCAATATCCTCCTTACATAGAGGACCATCAAATCTAAACATGCAGCCCTTCTCTCTCTCTTTAAGTCTAGTCCCATATCACTAACTTTTGGCTGTGCATCCCTACCTGCCCATTCCATAAACATCTCATTCTCAACAATCCTAAAATGGAAACTGCCTCTCCTCCAAATCCCTTATTCATTTTTGAGGGAATCACCATCCTTTTACCCAAGTTTACAACCTCCGAGTCTTCTTTGCTACTTCCCTTTCCTTTGCCTCAGTTTCCAAGTCCTATCTGCTTACACACTTACTATCCTAATTCTAGCCTTTATCACCTCTTGCCTGTATTTGGATTAGCCTCCTATTTGGTCTTCCTGCATCTAGTTTACTTCCTTTGAATTGATAAATCAATTAGAAGCTATTTTAAAAAACTGATAACTAATAATAAATGCATAATCATTCAGCATAAATATTTAAAGAGAGGAGTATTTGTATGAAAAAGGAGAATTCGCAATTGAAAAAGAAATAATGGACTGGAAAAAATCAGAAACTATTTTGCTCAATTATATGCCAATAAACAGATGAATTGGATGAATATTTACAAAAATATGAAATATCCAAAGTAACAGAATATGAAGTAGATTATTTAATTGACCCAACATCAGAAAAAGAAATTAAATTAGCCATAAATGAGCTCACAAAGGAAAAAAACCAGGACCAGATGGATATATAAATGAATTATATCAAACATTCAAAGAACAATTACTTCCAGTACTACATAAACTATTTGCAAAAATAAGAAAAGAAAAGATCCTACCAAAACCCCTCTGTGATATTAGTATGCTCTTAATACCTAAACCAAGGCAGGTCAAAGCAAAGAGGAAAAAAATATTCCTAATAAATACTGATGCAATAATATAAAATATTAGCAAAAAAGACTATAACATATTTAAAAGATTATATAATATTACCAGGTTGGCTTTATGCCAGGAATGCAGGAATGGTTCAATGTCAGGAAAACAATAACCTAATAGTCCATATAAATATCAAAAATAATTTTAAAAACACAATTATTACAATAAATGATCAAAAAGCTTTTGACAAAATTTAACACTCATTTCTATTTAAAAAAAATACTAACAAGCATAGAAATAAAAGGAGCTTTCCTTACTATGGTAAGTAGTATCTGTCAAAAATGCAGAGTCAGAATTATTTGTAATAGGGATAAATAAGAAGTTTTTCCATTTAGATCAGCTGTGTTCTGGGCTAGGCCTGTCCCAGTCAGCCCCAATGTAGTTTGGGTTCAACAATGGAACAAAAATGAGACACTCATGGGTGATTGAGTTAACAGAAGGAAATTTACTTAATCATAGAGGAGAAGGATATTTCACAAGGATGGGCCCCGAGAGACCCTTGAGTTGACTTAGCTGAAGGAAGCTCCCATCATGTTCCACCATCTATTATTACCATTATTATCTAATATGTATCTAGAAATGCTCTATAGCAATAAGCAAAGAAAAAGAAATGGACAAGAAAAGCATAAGCAAAGAAGAAACAAAGTTAGTACCTTTTTCAAATGATATGTAATCTATTTAGAGAACTCTGAGAATTAAATTTGAAACTTAATTGAAATGCTTTATAACATTAGCAAAAAATAGCAGGATAAAAATAAGCCTGCACAAATCATCCCCTTTTCTATACACTGCCAACACAGCCTCACAGGAAGAAATAGAAAGGCAAGTTCCATTCAAAATAACTATAAAATGTACGTTATTTGGGAGCTTGCCCACAAGGGCACGCATAGGATCGATATGGACAAAACTACACAACATTTGTAACAGATTGTTGTTTTTCAGTCAGAACCAACTTTTTGTGACCCCATTTGTGGTTTTCTTGGCAAAGATTCTGGAGTGGCTTGCCATTTCCTTCTCTTGTTTATTTTACAGATGAGGAAACCTGAGGCAAACAGGGTTGTGACTTGCCCAGGGTCACACAGCTACTAAGTGCCTGGCACCAGATTTAGACTTAGGAAGATGATGGTATCCTGACTCCAGGCTGGGCATTGTGCCACTTAGCTGCCTACCAGCTTCCCAGCCAACTTCTATAACTGGATTCTCATCCTGTGACCAGGCAAATCATACTCTGCCTAGTGCTAAACAGGGTGGAGAGGTTTGGTAAGCTTACTTCTAGAAGCTGATGCCATAAAATGGAAGGATCCTCTTCTCCACTTCAGAGAATTAACAGGTATTCTGTGACTGTTTCTAGCTGCTGAGCTGGAACTAAGTGCAATTCAAAAGATTCTGAACAGACAAATCATTCTTTCTTGGTGGTGAGTGAGGCAATGACTACTATAAACTTCTGAGTGGGGAGAAAAGGAACAGTTGTTCAGTTGTTTAATCGTGTCCAGCTCTTTGTCACCCCATGGACCACAGCACGCCAGACCTTTCTGTCTTCCACTGTCTCTCAAAGTCTGCCCAAGTTCATGCTTGTTGCTTCCATGACTCGATCTATCCAGCTCATCCTCTGCCATCCCTTCCTCTTTTGCTTTCAGTCTTTCCCAACATCATGGTCTTTTCCAAGGAGTCCCAACTTCTCATTATGTGACCAAAGTATTTAAGCTTCAGCTTTAGTATTTGACCTTACAGTAAATAGTGTGAATCAATTTATTTAAGTATTGACTGATTTGATCTCCTTGCTGTCCAAGGGACTCTCAAAAGTCTTTTCTAGCACCATAATTTGAAAGTGTTGATTTTGTGACACTCAGCTTTCCTTATAGTCCAACCCTCACAGCCCTACATTACTACTGGAAAAATCATAGCTTTGACTATATGGATCTTTGCTGGCAAAGTGATGTCTCTGCTTGTTAGTATGCTCCCTAGATTTGCCATAGCTTTCCTTCCAAGAAGCAAGCATCTTTTAATTTTGTGGCTTCAGTCATCATCTGTAGAGATCTTTAAGCACAAGAATATAAAATCTGACACTGCTTCCATTTCTTCTCTCTCTATTTGCCAGGAAGTGATGAGGCCAGTTGCCAAGATCTTAGGGTTTTTTTTTTTAATTTTAAGCTTTAAGCTTTTACACTCTCTTCTTTCACCCTCATCAAGAGGCTTCTTAATTCCTCTTCACCGTCTGCCATCATGATGACATCATCTGCATATCTGAGATTGTTGATTTTTCTCCTGGCAACCTTGATTCCAGCTTTTGGTTCATCCAGCCTGGCATTTTGCATGATATGTTCTGCATATAAGTTAAATAAATAAGGTGAAAGTGTAGAGCCTTATTATATTCCTTTTCCAATCTTAAACGAATTAATTGGGGAATGGCTGAACAAGTTATAGTATATGATTGTAATGGAATACTATTGTGCATTTAGGGTTATGATGAAATAATGAATAAGATACTCTCAGAAAAATCTGGAAAGACTTACATGAACTGATTCAAAGTGAAATAAGCAGAACCAGGAAAATGTTGTACACGGTGATAGCAATATTGTATGATGATCTACCGTGAATAACTTAGCTACTCTCAGCAATACAATGATCCAACACAATGCTGAAGGACTTGTGATGACAGATGTTGTCCATCTTCAGAGAAAGAAATAGTGGAGCATGAATGCAGACAGAAGATACTTTTTCTTTGCTTTCTTTACTTTTATTGGATATTTATCTGTTTTCTTTCACAGTATGACTTACATGGAAATGTGCTTTTCATGACTACACATGAATAATCAATGTCAAATTGCTTGCTTTCTCAATGTCAGGGGCAGAGTAAGGAGGGAGAGAGTTTGGAACTCAAATTTGAGAAAAGAATGCTAACGTTTTTACAGGGAAAGATAAAATATTAAATTACAAAGGGAAAAAATTAAACCAGATAGGAAGACATGGAAAGGCATAGGAAACTCATATCAACATATCAAAAAATTTACTTTCAGGACAGAAATTATTTTGTTTATGTTTTTTAATGGCACAGATTTATTTACTGTCTTGTTTCATTTTGTTTTTAACTTCCAAATACAAAATTCCTGGTACTTAATTTAGTAAAAACAAAAGTACATTTAATATTATGGCATATATGTATGCAATGTTTTTTACTTTTATTGTAGCTATTTGAGTAGCTTATATTCTCTATTAAAGGTGACCTTAACCTTTTTATGTCATGAACACTTTTGGCAGTCTGGTGAAACCTATAGATCCTTTCTCAAAATAATATTTTAAATGTACAAAGTAGAACATGTAGATTTGCAAAGGAAACTAATTTTTTTTTGCATGAAACATTCCCTTGACACCCCCTCATAACTATACTTTCCTGCTTTAGGTGATGAGTATTAGAATGGACTAGGCTATGGCCTTGTGGGAGTTTGATGTTAATTGGTCAAATGGTTCTGTATCACTGAGTCAATCAGTGATATAAGAGAGCTACTAACTGTAACTGGAAATTGATATTGGAGAGACACAGGAATGGGGATTGAGCTGACAGCATTAAAGAAGAACCCCTCTGCTGCTTAGGGGTTCCCTCAGAACTCTGAGGGGGAATATGTAGCCAGCCTCTGTCTTGGGACCCTAATCACCAGAGTGAGTATGAGTTATGATCCCCAAAGCTGAAGATAAGCTACGTAAGCTTTCCTTGAGTTAGGCATCAGCTCTTCTTGTCCACCTGAGTTAGTGCTGACCAGTTCAGCATGGAAATATTCGATTCCCTTCCTTGAGAACATTCAAGCCAGAGTTAGCAAGCAAAGGAACAGTTGAATGGGACAACCAATTCAGGGATCAAAATTTAGAGTGACATGAAGGCCATTATTAAATTTGACCTGATGTTTGTCCCAAGCATGTGTCTCTCTCTGCCTTTTTTTTCTTGTCAATGAAGAAGGAAAGGACTTGCTTCTGTTACTAAGCAAAGTGGGTCACCTAATAGGAGGATTCAGACTGGTAAAATCCAGGCTGAACAAATTGCTCCCCAAGCCAATACTGGCTACTCATGCTCTGGCAACGTTGCCATCTGTCTGGCATTGGCCTTGAACAGAGTGGTGTGCAACTTTACACAGTCTACTCATGGTGTTTTCATGCAGATCATCTAGTCCGAGGGTTCTTAACCTAGGGCCTGTAAAGTTTTAAAACATAACCATCCTTCTACATTTATGAGTTTCCTTCATAACCTTATCTTGTGCAGTTAAAAACCTTTTTCTATGAACAAGTCCATAGGCTTCACCAGGTTGTCAAAGAGCGCCATGATACGTAAGAGCCCCTGAGCTACTTCATTCTCTAGCTAAACCTTCCAATACTTTCATACCCCCAGTTGTTTCAGATATGTGACCCCATTTGGGATATTCATGGCAGATATCCTGGAGTAGTTTGTTGTGTCCTCCTCCAGCTCATTTTATAAATGAGGAAACTGTTAAGTGACTTGCCCAGGGTCACACAGCTAGTAAGTGTCTAAGCCCTGATTTGAATTCCTGTCTTGGCTCCATACCTGGAACTCTCTCTACTGTGCCACCTGGCTGTCCTCATCTGACCTCTGCTTCAAAACCTTTAGTAGCAGAAAACTAATTCACTGGCTCACAAAGGAATTGTTCATTTTGTGACAGCTCTAATTGTCGGTAGGCTTCTCTACAATGAACCAGAATCTGCTTTCCGTTGGTCCCAGTTTTCATGGCGAGCTGTGGCTCATCAGTAGGTGAGGCAGACTTGAAAGGCAGAGATTCCAGCTGCTTCTGGGCAAGCAGAGCTGAACACTGCAGCTTCACATGATCAGTGACATCTCCTCCGATTCACAGCGCTAGGTATATTGTGTACATTGCATATCATTACTTTCTTCAAGCTGAGAGATGGAAGGTGTTGGAAATGGCAGGCTCTTTATAACGTCACAAAAAAATATATGTATGGTTTTGTCTTGTTTTTGGCCTACAGAAAACAGCAGGCTACCAACATGGGAGTCATTTTGGATACAGACATTTTTGTGTTGTGTCATGATATTCAAGCGTAAGAATCTCTCAATAGTCTACTGTCCTCTTTCCTTTCCTTGATCCTGAAGCACATTTTCCAAAACGTTTGTCACTGTCCTCCCACAGATTCACAGTCCCTTTAGAAGACTGTGAACCCTTTAAAAGTGTTCAGTCATATCCCTAACCAGTAAGACAAAGGAAAAAAATCAAGACCAAATAATCAGAATAATGGTAAGAGAAATGACAGTATGTAATTCTATCAGCTCTAACCCTGCCTATTTAAACAAGCTCTTGACCCTGAAAATGAGAAATGAATTTAAAGATATTTACTTAACAACTTTTCTTAGAAAAGTTTAACTATTGCTAAAAAAATCTCCATAAAGAGTAGACAATCACTAAACCAATCATTAAGAGCTCAGAAACTAACCCAGCCAACAGATACTATATGTCCTTGTCAAACAGACAACACTGGAAGCCAAAGCAACACTCTTTTCCTCACAAAACATCTAAATGAAATGAAAAGGAAAATTCGCAGAAAACCTGACACCCCCTAAGCCAGATTATCTTAAGGGTTCATTTCTAGATTGTTACATCAAATTAGATTTGTGGATTAATCTTCTAATTAAAATTCAGATCTTCAACTAAGCATGTTAGCAATATTGCAGTACAGAATCTGATAAACATGTTAAGAAATTCTGGACCTGATTCTCTCCTCTGTATAATGAAGCAGTTTAATGATCTACAAATGTGATAAACACCCATGCAGAAGACTCCTAGAAAGTTAGTGCTCTCAGGGGCATTCACATCACTTAATTTCACCCTTTGGATTTAGGCATTGTAATTCAGTTAAAGGCCACATGGTGGCACCCTAGACTAGAGAGCCCTCTCTTGTGTTTAAGACCACGTATGAGAACTCGGTTCTTGTCCTCCAAACCCTCTACTACAGAGAATGGAATAAGAGGTTAAGCTTTCATTTTTCAATAGCACCCAGATGTTGTGGGTAACCCTTCAGTGGCTGGGACTTGAGAAGCAACTAAGGAGATATCCAGGTGCTTTATCCCAGGTTAGGAGTCGGTATTCATTCAGGTGGGAGACATGTACCTCTAGGGTACCTGAAGGTGAGAAGATTTTCCTGATAGGGGCCACAAACCAGAGATGAAAAACATTCCCTAAATCTCCACTCGTCCTGATGAATATCAGGCTACTGGACCCAGGTGGCTCAGGAGAAGAAAGTGAGGCTGGTGACCTTGCACAGTCCTCCCTCACTTAAATCAAAGTCAACTGCAAGTCATGTCATCATCTTGATGTCATGATCTTCTTCAAGAATAAATGATAAACAGAACAACTGGGCTTTTTAACCTCTATAGGGAATGTCCAATATGGAAACTCCCTCCCCTGGGGCAAATCAGCAACTCATTTGTAAGTCAGAGTCTTAGAGAGTTGCCTGCAAGAACTTTGAGAGGTTAAGTAACTGTCCCATAGCTATTGTAGTATACTAATAGATGAGTAGGCAGGACTCCAACTCATATCTTCTTAACTCCAAGACCAGTCAGCCTGACAGGAAGTGTTACTTTCCTAACTTAGTTACAAAAATGCATCTATTTAAATTCACTGACTGCTTTACATAAAAGTGATATCATGATATCAAGCACTTCTTGCACTGTGGGTCAGGTTAGCCAGAATTGCCCTATGCTTGGTAGAAAGTTAAATTGTTGGATAAAGAAATTGAATCAATTATTCAACATATATTTATGGAATGATATTTATGAGCAACTATGTAGGTAGGCCCTGTGTACAAGTATGACATGTCCTTGTCTCTGGGGAACTTATCATCTACCTGAGGAAATGTGGCTAATAGACAGGACCCTGAGTGGTCAACAGGACCCACATTTTTCTCTCAAAACTCCAAAACTACAATATTAACAGAATCATTATGTATTTCTAATCAGATAAAACATATGGAATAAACTTGCTTAATTTCTAATTAGATATAATAATAATTAGATGTAATCATTAAATTTCTAATTAGATGTAATACAGTGATCCGGCATCCCTACCTATGGTCACTTCCACTTGATAAATAATGCGTGTGAGAGACATTTTGCCAGTTTCCTCTCCTTTGTAGACTTCAGCACCTGGTAGGACTGGTTTTGTGCTGTCTTGATCTCTTAATACTTCTCATGCATGCATCCTACGGAGACTTTAAAACTGACAAAATACTTTGTATACATTATCTCATTATTTCCTCAAAACTCTAACGAGGGAGGCAGTACAAGCATTATTATCCCTGTCGGGACCTCCACGCCCAAACCACCTCTCTCTTTTTACTATTAGGAGACACTCTGTCTTCTGGAGCTAAGGCCCAGCAAGCAAGTCATATCCTGAGCTTGGCATAACAACAGTCCTTTGCACTCACCCTCTGGATGATCTCAGTCACCGCAAAGTCCCAGAATTGTTTCACACCAGCCTCAGGTGGTCCTTGAGCTCAAACAAGCATCTGCAGGTCCCAGGAATCAAACTTGGCTCATTGTTGCCTGTGACCCCTCCTTGTCAGGGCTACAGCTCACTGTGTGGTCATTGATATATATATTGAGATTTGCCCACACTAAAGCAGGTCTACTACTAGAGGAGGCCCTGGCACTTGTGTCTAGTTCTCCACCTTCAGTGGAATAAAGAACATTTTTTACTTATTACTGCTGTTGGCCCTATTTTTGTTTTTATTTTATTTCTTAGACTTAATTGTGATTATGATAACCTGCGTGAGCTCTCTGGTATGGGAAACAGAATTCTGCTTGTTTGTTTTTAATTGAGAGGGACTGAATAACCTCTGTAACTTTTTGATCATTTGTCATCAGGGTTGACATCCCTATTAAACAGATGAGGAAATTGAGGCTTAGAGGGGCTTAGTGATTTGCCCAAGGTAAAACAGCCAACAGGCGTCAGAACTGGGATTCAAATTCTGGTCTTCTTATTCAATAGCCAGTGATCTCTCTTCTGCAGGACCATGGCTCAAGCTGACCTGTAAGCAACAAGAAACAAGAGTAAACAACTCACACTGCATTAGCTGGATGGTCCCTGATGTTGTCATTCTTTTGTCCATTTCTAATTGACTACCTTTAGAAGTCCCTACAGCAACTGTTTCAGACTATCAGAGCAATAAAGAGACTAGGGTAGTGCTGGGTATAGAAATAAAATACAATGAGAAAAGAATCACTGGATTTGTCATCAAAGTGATGTGGATAAATACAAATGGCGCCCCTAAGGGCTAAAAAGAGGATTAAGGGTTACTGTGCCTTAAAACCTCCTCCTCTGAATTTCCCATCCTAGCAGTCTACTGGTCACAGTCCAACTGAACGCCTTGAAGTCAATGGAGCTTCAGATGCCACTGGCAATGTCTGGGTACTCCAGGGGTCTCGAAGCCAAGGAGACAGTAGGAATAGAAAGATCTGGGGAAGAGAATGAAGACAAGGATGCTTGTCTCGTATCCCATGGGCTAGGAGAAGATCATCAGAGTTAAATAAATGTTTGGACTCCCGGTTTTCAGCACCGTAAATGTTGAGGTCCGATTTTGGGAGAATGGTTCAAGTGTGAAAGAACTCACTTAGAGCTTCTCTGCAGCCATGGGGAAGTTTTATTTATCTTGTAAGCAAACACAGACCTCCTTAGCAAGAAAGCTAAGTGAGATCCCAGTATTTGGGGGAGGTCTGCTTATGTAGAGGTTTCAGAATGATGATGTAGTTTTTGAGGTTTTTATAGGGGTTAAAGATTAAAGAGACAGGACAAAAAAGGATTTTATGACATAGGATGAGGGAAACAAAAGGAATTCTTTATAGTTTAAAGATAAAAGGATGGGGGGACACAGGATAAGGGACACAAAACCAATTCTTTTGGAACAGGTTCAAGATAAGGGGGAAAGGACTTTAGGACATTTTCAATTTACAGAAAAAGCTATGGGGCTTCACAAAGTATTGGAAAAGTAACCCTTAATATTCTTTTTAATCCTTAGGGCACTGTTGGTATCCACATCAAGAGGACCTTCCTTCAAGTGCTCACATCTTCACAGCCATTGTGACCTAGGACAAGTCACTTAATCTCTCTGTGCCTTGGTTTTTTCAACTATAAAGAAGGGGTTGGTCTAGATGACTTCCAAGATGCATCATAGAGCTAAATCTATGACCCTGTGACAGATGGACTCAGATAGTAGCTTGCATTGAATATGGGAATTCAGTCTTTTTTGCCTCCTTTCTATTCCAGTTTTCTTATGATCTGCATATAAAAGTTCACAGGGACATTCCTGTTGCCTTTCCGTCTTTCTGTTTCCCATATTCCTCCAGGGGATTTAGGATTATCCTGGGCAGGTTCTTGAAAGAGCTTCAAAAGGAAGGGGGAAGGGTTAAAGACTGTTTCCAGAGCAAATATCTACTTGAAGAAAAGAAACCTTGCCCCAAGCATCAAGATTCATAGTCTAAGACATAGTCTGCCTATTGAAAGCTTACACAGGAAGCTAAATGCTTCCTAGAACTGAGTGGTTGAAATGAATATGTGATAATCAAAGTTTCCTGGGAGCTTTGTGCTAAGTCCAGAGAAATACCCTTCTTTGAAGATCACATCCAGCTCAGCCTCTGCTGTGCTGACATATTCTTTGGAACAGGTGCACGAGCAACAAGGGGGTGACCTTCAGAAAGTTCCAAACACCCAGAGGTGATAACTCTGCCTCATTAACACTAAAGTTGTGAGTCAGTAGGCATTAACAGGAAGAGTTACTGATCTTTCCCCACCCCTATGTCTCTCCTCATTTTCCCCTTTCTCTTTTCTTTGTCAAATGCTATTATAGTACTTCATGGAAAATTCCATGTTGGGATAAGGTCCCTTTACTGAGTGATGAGTTAGAGATGAATAGCTCTGGGTGAGATCAACAGCACTTCCTCATAGGATAATTATGTGCTGTCCTGCAGGAATTCATGCTTTATAAGGACCACTGAAGGAGGTGGGATGTTTAGTCAAGAGAAGAGAAAGTGTAGAGGGGTATGGTAGCATCTCTTTAGGTATTTAAAGGACTCTCACCTGTCTGAGGAAATTTAGTCTCGTGCTGCTCAGCCCCAGAAGGCACAACTGGGAATAATGGGCAGAAGTAACAAAGGCAGATTTACACTTCACTTAAGGAAGAACGTATTAACGATTAGAGTTCCCTCAGGAAGAAGTAGGTCACCCCCCCACACCCACACACACCCACTAGTAATCTTAAAACTAAGGTTGGATCTTGTAGAGGAGAGGTATCAAAAACAGGGTAATGCAGCCTACAACCCTGGAATGATCTTAAACAGATTAAAATGTGTTTATGGAAATATTTAACAAAATAAAATAAAAAATACAATAGAAAAAAGATAATGTTAATATGTGGTTTTCTAAGTCAACATGCTACCCTTTCTACTTGAGTTTGACAAAGCTGGGATACAAGGGACTTGTGTTCAGGTATTGGTGCACCTAGATGGCCTCTGAGATCCGATGCTGCTTTGAAGCTTGGTGACTCTGTGGATAGCATGGCATCATATAAAAAGTAACCTGACCAATTCAAAGAGCAGCCCTGTCTCATTAAAAACAAACAAAACCAACAAACCACAATGGGATAAATAGAATTACAGCAAAAAACCAGTCTATTGGTGCTGCCTTCTTTCTCTACAGAAACAAGTAGAAAACATGTAAGTGATCAGCTAACATAATGAGCGTGGTCACCTAAAACTAATCAGCAAACTGGCCACTTCTGAGAATTCCTGCCTTCTGCCACACCCATAATCTATGGCTTCTCTGATAAGAGACGGATGTTACCCTTCAATGTCACTTCTCTAAAATACTGATCGGTTACTTCATTAAGAGGAGTTACCTTCCAAAAGTAGGGGCAGTGAGGTGGTGAATTGGACAGAGTCTGGAAGATTCAGTCTTTCTGAATTCAATCTGACCTCAGACACTTCCTAGGTGTGTGACCCCAGGCAAGTCATTTAACCCTATTTGCCTCAGTTTCCTCATCTATAAATGAGCTGGAGAAGGAAATAGCAATTATTTGTGCCAAGAAAACCTTAAATGGGGTCACAAAGAGTTGGACCTAACTGCAAAAAGACTAAAAACCCACAAAAATCTTCCAAAGGTAATTTTTCCCTCTAATTGGGGAAGGAAGGAGTGAGTTAGGAGGTAATGATCAAAATGAAAAACAAACATTATTTTAAAATGTGCAGACAAAAAGAGGTTCAGAAGGGGAATAAACAAAAAAGACAATTTTGTCACTACTCTGTTCAATTTAATAATTAAAAAATATACATAAAAAAGGTCACGATTTCATGTATTAACCACTTTATGCTAAAATGTTCATATTTGCCGATGACTGTTAACAATAAGAACAAAAACCCAAAAAATGCTTATTAAGTAGATTTGAAGTGAAGATTTGAATCTACTTCTCTGAGTGTGTTTAGGAACTGTCTCACTGTCCCTGCTTGGGGTGGGGTGGGGGAACAAGGCCCTTCCCCTGCTTCCCTTAAGTTTTACCTGCTTTCTGAGTGCAAAGCCTGTGTGTATCTCCCTCATCTTCCACTGGGGTCATGTGAAGAGTTTTTTCTGTTTGTTTTTCATTAAGGGAATGACTGGCATGTCTGACAGGCCTAACAGGAGTTAGTTATGTGATCCCTGGAAGGGCACAAGTTCAGGCAAATGGAGAGGTCTGCATAGCATTGCTAATGCTTGGTTTTTAATATCCTTGCTCTGGCGACCTTCTAAACAAAGTTATGTACTGAAGTTAAGCTACTGGGTCAACATCAATAGGACTGTGTTTTGTGTGGGGGTTTTTCCCCCTCAAAGATAATGATGGATTTTACTAATCACCAAATATCCATCAGGTATGTACTGAGCGCCAGATGCTATACTGTGCACTGGAGATGGAAATACAAAGAATGAAAAGTATCCCTGCTCAAAAGGACTTTATATTCTAATGGAGAAGTCAACAAGTGTATATATGAGCAGATACAGGATAACATAAAGAGAATAAATGCACGTAGATGCCAAGCCACTAAATACTAGGTCTTTGGGGAGGATACTTGAAGTTAAGGGGATCAGGAAAGGCTTGACATAGATGATTGTGCTTGAGATGTGTCTTGAAGCATGGCAGAGGAGTCTCAGATTGTGGGGGGGAGGGAGAGAATTCCAAGAATGAGGGGATGATCAATGGAAAGGCATAGCAGTTGGAGAAGGAGGAATATCACATGGGACACCAAAGGGAAAGTCAGTTTGACCCTAGGGAGAGTGCAGGAGAGGGAGTAAAGTTGAGTGAAGCTGGAAAGAGAGGTTGGAGCCAAGTGGTGAAAGGCTTTAAATGCTAAACAGAAGGATTTATAGAGGTAATAGGGAGCCACTGGAGTTGACTGAGTAGGGGAATGACATGGTTAGGTCTGAATTTAAGGAAATCATTTTGTCAACAATATGTAGGGTGGACTGGAGTGGAGAGAGACTTGAGGCAGAGACCAATTAGGAAGAGGCTACAATAATGTAGGGGAGAAGGAAGGCGCCTGAATGTAGGTGAGTGAGCATAGAGAGGTTGGAGAGGTAGCTGTAGAATAGAATGAGGGCAATGCCTTCACTGGATAAACATTTATTAAACACCTACTATGAGCTATAGGCATTGTTCTAGTGCTAGGGATACAAGGAAAACGAAATCTGACCCCTTCTCCATAAGTGGGAGGAGAAACAACTAGTAGGTTGTTAAGTAAACACAAAACAACTAGGGGAAGGGCACTTTGACCTGGTGAGGGTGGATTACCCTGGTGTTAGAGGAGACTCATTGAAACCTTGGTCTTCCCCAGAATCTACAGATTTCATCTATTGTATAGATGAAAATCAAGAGAGAGTGCATTCCAAGTAGTGTTGATCTTCAGTTGTTTCCAGTTGTGTCTGACTCTTTATGACCCTGTTTCAGATTTTTTTTTTGGACAAAGGAAAGTAGCTTGTCCTTTCTTTCTCCAACTCATCTTACTGATGAGGAAACTGAAGCAAACAGGGTTACGTGACTTGCCCAGGGTTGAAAAACTAGTAAGTGTCTGAGGCTGGATTTGAACTCAGGAAGATTGAGTCTTCCTGACTCCAGGCCCAGTGTTTTATGCACTTATGGCATCACCTTGCTGCCTGAGGTAAGAGCCAGTGCAAGGACAGAGGCTGGAGATGGAATGTCAAGTCAAGTCAATATGCTAACAGACCCTTGATCTTGATTTGTATTAACCATTTTGGCCACTATCCTTCCAACAGAATAGCTTCTCATTCGGGAGCATATGGAAGCAAGTCAGAGTACCCACAGCAGGCAGTACCAGGGGAGTGGGATGTCTGTCAGAGAGATCAGGTAGGCAAGGGTTAGCCTAATGGAAGCTTTGAGGCAGCTAGGTAGTGCAGTGGATAGAGCACCAGTGCAGGAGTCAGGAGGACCTGAGTTCAAATCTCACCTCAGACACTTGACACTCACTAGCTGTGTGACCTTGGACAAGTCACTTAACCCCAATTACCTCATCCTGGGTCATCTCCAGTCATCTTGATGAATATCTGGTCACTGGATTCAGATGGCTCTGGAGGAGAAGTGAGGCTGGTGACCTGCACAGCCTTCCCTCACTCAAAATGGAGTCAAGTACAAGTCATGTCATCATTTCTCTGATGGCATGGTCTTCTTTGGCAATGAAGGATGAACACACACACATACATGCACGCACACGCATGCACACACACACACACACAACACACACACACACACACACAATGGAAGCCTCAGGAACCAGGTTTAAATGCTCAAAAAAGCTCTGGCTCCGTGATTGCCAATAAATTAAAGTACCTTCTTTTCCCAGTTCAGATTCTTCCTTTGAACTCCCCTCACTGCTGTGTTATTTGATCCTTGCTTTGGTCCTGGGTGATCATTCTTTCTCTAATCTCAGATTTGATCATTTCACTGCTCTTTTGCTCTGGGACCTACCTTCACCCTACTTTGATTCTGCTAGGAAAGTCTAATAATGTCCCTGCCCCTCTGAAGGGCATGCTAGGGATTAATGATAATTAGCAGGTCCGAGAGAACCCACAAAACCAAGCCCAGGAGAAAGTCTAAGCTCAATGCCAATTCTGGGGATCAGAGAGGGAAACCTGCCACCAAGCCAAGAAGCTAGATAACTTGTTAATAAATACACGAATTAATTAGAGGAAGATAGCAAAATCTGTAAGCTGTAGCCCAGTGAGTTTGACTTGGATTTCTGGGAAAAATCTAGAATGCATCATTACCATACATTACAACACAACACAAAATGATACCATAAACATTTAGTAAGTGTTTACTATATATCAACCACTGTACTAAGCAAACACTGGTGACACAGATAAGAAAAAGACAGTGCTGGACCAAAAGGAGCAAACATTCTAATGTAGAGCATAACCCACAAAAGGAAATTGAAAAGGGTGGAGTTGGAGGGAGAAAAAGATGGTGGTGGGGGTTGAGACATGATGATGGCAGAGTCCAATCCAAAGGGTGCAGCTGGCAGGAAATGAAGAGCCAGCGGGCTTCTGCGTCCTCACTAAATGTATGCTTTGGAAGGAGGTGTTTTTGATTCAGCCCTCAGTCCTCCAATCAGAAGGGCAGAAGCAACTGAAGATATGGCTTAGGTGTGGGTGTCTCAGCTGACGCAATTTCTATTAAAGATATTGACTCTCATCAATTTTTAAGAAACAACTGGCAAACATCTGGAAAGGGAAATAGTAATTACCAAGAGAACATCCAAAATATTTAGATAGGATGATTAAACTACAAGGTATGGAGAATGTTGTAGATAAAATTCATCAAGATTTTAGCCAAACTTTTGATAAAATATCTCCTGCTATTTTGTGTGTGTGTGTGTGTGTGTATGTGTAGAAGATGGAGAAAAGTAAATTGGATGATATAATGAGATGGATCCAGAACTAGTCAAATGACTGGACTTAAAGAGTAATTGATACTAATGCATGTCAGTGGAGCAGAAGGTTTCAAGTAGAGCACCTTAGGGATCTGTACTCCAGGTCCCTTTTATTAATGATGCTAAAAAAGAAAAGGCACAGATGGTATGCTCATCAAATTTATAATGACCAAAGCTGGGAGGGATAGCTAACATAATAGATCACAGAGTTAGAATCCAAAAAAGGTCTGGATGGACTAGAAAAACACAACAAGAAAAGTGGGATTTCCTTGGCCCCTTTCTCAGGCAGCTAAATCAAAGTGCACTGTTGCATGAATAATAGTGTAAAGTTTGAGTCTTCCATTAACAAATATTTATTAAGGCACTCTTATGTGCAGAGCTATAAGGAGGGATTCACGGACCTTGACAAATGCATTTCAGGGATGGGACAGTACAAAGGACAGTTCATTCACAGCATAACCTAGGGGTAGAAGAGGGGGATGAGGAGTATTCCATCCCTTGAAGTCTGGCAACTCCAGCAATGGGGGAATATGGACCTTAAGAGAGGCACCAGGAAGATGGGACCCTGGGGGTGGTTGTCTGTCCAGACCTGAGCAATAGAAGACTTTGAAGTCCAAGGCTCAGGCTAGAAGACCACTGAGGGGAAGAAGCACCTCCCCTTAATTGTTGACATCCTTGAGCAACAAATGCCCCAGGGGTTCTGCCCTAGTTATGACTCTGCTTATGTGCAAGACACTGAGAGAAATACCAAGGAAAACCAGGCACAATTCTTGACCTACAGGAACTGAGGACCAAATGTTCTCCCACTTCTGTGACATCTGGAATATTTTCTTTAGTATGAGCATTATTATATTTACTGAGGTAAATTCTTTGTTTAAAAATATTCTTATATTGCATTCACAGGCTTTCCATATTCTCTGCAAACCTGGAGAGGTGAGGAAAGGCTTAATGAAGAGGATGTCTTTTGACAGGAGTCTCAAAGCTACAGGTAGAGATGGGAAGGGGAGAATATTGCAGACATGAGATGTGCAGTGGCCGAGAAACAGCAGTAAAGATCTATAAATATGTCAGCCTCCCTTTATCCTCCTGACAGTAGGGAGAGAAGGACTGGCAGCCTGCCTGAACAAGTCACCCCCACCACAGTGTCAGAGAAGGCAGGGTAATCTGCTGAATTTAAACACGTTAGTCAGTGATTGAAAAGAAACTAATCAGAATTCCTTCAATAAGAGGAGTGACCAGGAAAGAACTCCATGTAATCCTTGATTTGTGAAACTCGGAAAAATAAAGACTCACTTGAAGTGGGAAGAGGAGGTACAAGGTGATAAGTACTTCTTGTCAGGGTCTTGGAGGGTGTGAAGTTGACACAGGTGGTCCTCATGTAGGGTTACTTGGGATTTAGTCCAAAGTGGTGGTAAATCCTATCTAGATCACAGTCAACAAGTATCTGAAAGGAGAACTTCCAAGAGAGGCTCAAGAGGGCATAAACAGCTGAGAAGTAAATGGGTGGGCTTTCCATTCCATGTCATTCTGATGGATGCATAGCTTGTACAGGATATGAGACCAAAAAGCAGGCCCCACAACATCCAAGTGATCGCTGGAACCAGGAATGAAATGGCAATTCTGAGTTTGCTGGAGAAGGAGGAGACAGGACACAGGAAGGATGGCCACCCGCTATGCTAAAAACAGACATTGAACCAAACCCCATCCAATGAACAAAATCTCTCACTACCAAAATGAACATGTAGCCACACTCTAAAAAAGGATTCATTTTTACCAGTCACTAGAATATTAGAATTCAAGGGATTTAGGAGCTGGAAGGTAATCGTGTCCAACCTCTTTTTGCACATAAGTAAACTGAGACCCAGAACTTAGTTCAAGTCTTCAAGTAGAGTCAGAATTAGAAGCCAGATATCTGGGTCCCAGACCCAGTGCTGTTTCCAGCATGCAATCTTCTCTCTAGTGGTTAATCAGCAAACATTCATTGAGCCAAGCAATTGGTTGGTTGCTGTCCTTCATTCTTAAAGGACATCACTATGTTGGAGTCAAGATAGTGTGTCTGACTGTGGCTGATCAGACCAATGTGAGTTTGGAAGACTCTACCACAGGTCGGGCACAAATCGCCCATGGGAACACTTGGAGCAGCGCAGCTCCCGTTTCTTTTGAGCTTCTTCACTTCTGCTTTGGTCATAGAACACAGAGCCTTCCCTGATGAGGGCACACCGTGCTGGGTGATTCTGTGCCAGTGTCTCCCATGCCAGGCAATCAATTCAAAAGTTCTTCAGAGACACCTTGAGTGTCCTTGTTTTGCTTCTTCTGACCACCATGTGGGTGCCTACCTTGTGTGAGTTCTCCATAAGATAGTCTTTTAGGCAAACATATCCTTGACATTTGAACAATGTGGCCAGCCCATTGGAGTTACATTCTCTGTAGTAGAGTTCGCATGCTTGGCAGTTTGGTGTCTAGTACCTTATCTTCCCAAGTGATCTTCAGAATCTTTCTAAGACAATTTAAATGGAAATGATTCAGTTTCCTGGCATGGTGCTGGTAGACTGTCCAGGTTTCACAGGTGTACAACAATGAGATCAGCATAATGGCACTGTAGACTTTAGGTTTGGTAGGAAGCCTAATGCCTCTTCTCTCCCACACTTTCTTTCAGAGCCAGGCAACAGGAAAACCACAAATGAAAGCTGAGGCATCCCTCTCCCTTTGGAGCTTATAATCAATTTGGGGAGATACCACCTATGCTGAGGATGCTATGGCACAATATTATTTTTTTGTCCCTTCTGAGTTCCAGTGCGATCTAAGGAGTTTCTGGCAGAATGAATAAGACTTTGTTCCTGAGTGACAAGGGCATCCATGATTTATAGGTGAGTTGAAGTAGATGAGGCCTTTGAGGTCCTTTCTGTTCCTAACTCTATGTTAAAGATGTTATTCTGTGGGAAACTTGAGGGTTACCAGCTCTAGACCAATTAAGGTGTCTTTTTGCACAACTGACAACTTCATAATTTACAGCAACTTCCTCATAACTAACCATATACCATCTAGGTAATCCAAAATGTCTTAAGACTGTCTAAGCTACTGAAGAGATTTTCTGCTTGTGTGTGTGTACATGTGTGTATGTGTGTGTACATGTGTGTATGAGTGTGTAAATCATCCCTTATGTAAAACTCATCTAGGAGAGAAACAAAGGAAGGGCAGGTGTAGTGAATAGGGGACTGGACTTGGATCAGTAAGACCTGAGCCCAAATCCTACTGCAATACTTTACTAACTGTGTGACCCTAGGTTTAATCTCTTAATCAGTTAATTTCTCTGAGCCTCACTGCCCTCCCCTATAAAATAGGGGAATTGGACTTAATGGTCTCTAAGATCTATTCAAACTCTAAATCTGATCCTTTGAGTAAAAGAAGACTTAAAGAAAGTTTCCTCAAAAATAATCACTAAGTAACTTGGTAAGGACAGCTAGATGATGAAGTGGATAGAGTGCTGAATCTAGAGTCAGGAAGACTCATTCTCCTGAGTTCAAATCTGGCCTTGGACACTTACGTATTAGCTGTGTAACCCTGGATAAGTCCCTTAGCCCTGTTTGCCTCGGTTTCCTCCTCTGTAAAATGGGTTGGAGAAGGAAATGGCAAACCACTACAGTATCTTTGCCAAGAAAACCTTAAATGAGGTCATGAAGAGTCAGATACGACTGAAAAAATAACTGAACAACTTGAAATAAAGAGCAGTAAAGTGAATAGTAAAGGGACGCAGCATGGCGTACTGGGAAGAACGCTGGACATCGATAGATGAGGGTCAGAATCCCCAATCTAAATCCCTGCTCCAGTATTTACAAACTGTGGTGACAGTGGGCAGGATCTACAGGTCTGAGATCTCTACACCATTTACTTGGATAACTGGTGACAGTCATCACTAAGCGTGCTGACCCCTGGGCCACATTCAGCTTGGTCAGAGGTGGGCAGGAAGAGAGAGGAGCCACACTCTTCAGTGTGTGCAGTTATGGCACACTAGAGAAAGCTGTGAGGGGAGCTGAGGAAGTGGGAAGCCAAGCTGTTTGAAGGAGGCAGAGGTTAAGACAAAAAAGAAGAGAAAAGAAGACTGTGAGCTTATTATTGAACTCAAAGGAGGGGAGACGAAGTAACTTGGAAACTCCTAGAGGACAGTGACAAACATCTAGACAGGATGGAGTCAAAGGAGGAAAGCTGGTTGCTACATGATAGTGCCAAGTCCGCTACTGACCCAATGCGTCGGGAGAAGAGCAGCCAGCCTTTGAGAAGGTGCCAAAAAGGTGGAGTCTTCAGAAGAAAACTAGATTTCAGTGAAAACCTAAAGATGAAAGAAGTATGAGAGGGAAATAGCAAGAGTGGAAGGGATAGAGGAGGATACTGTCATTGACTCCAGTTTTCAACATCACACATTTGGTGCACAAATGGAACACACATACAAACTGGGGTCACCATCAGAATAGATGTTTTCTAGAGGTTAAGAGGGGACATCCAGAACAAATGTTTTTCACTGGATTGAATTAAGTCAGAAATGGGAAGAGTGACAGGGAACGGATCCAAAGGAAATGGAGTCAAGAGCCATACGTGGTTTGATGAATAGGTTACTAGTCCATGGCTTTCTCTTACATTGGGCTTGGGGGGCAGGGAAGGGAAGGAATCCTTCAGAGAATCCTGAAAACTCCAGGACTGAAACAAGCTCCTCAAGTGAGGTCAACAGAATCTAAGCTACTTAAGGGGAGGGAACCATGGGATACGTTCATCCTCATATCCTGCACAAAACCCAGATTCTTGCTCCATAAACACTGATAAACCCTCTCTCAAACACAAAAACAAAACCCCACGCCAGGAGAGGGAACAGTGGAAAGGGCAGACAGAGGAATATGGGCAAGGTAGCAGGGGCAAGAAGTTTGCACCTACATAGAAGACATTTCTGGATGGTAGGGATTAGAGGAGTATGAAGTGAAAAGTTGTTAGTACATGGAGAGAAACACAGCATGACAGATGCAGAGTCAGAAGGCACCTCGGAGGTCACTTAATTCAACTCTCTCATTTTACAGATAAGAAAACTTAAGACCTGGAGTTATTTAGTGACTTGCCCAAAGTCACACAGGTAGATGTCAGGAGGTGGGATTTGAACTCTGAGTCCAGAACCACAGCTATTTCTAGGATATTAGAATGACCCATGAAGATCCTGACTCAATATTGTAGCCCCTTCAGGTTATGATGATAGAGGGAGAAGGGGAAAGGAACACTCATTTCTTGAGTCCATGCTAAGCACTTAATTAATATTTTATTTGATTCTCACTGCATCTCTAAGGTCCTTATTATCTTCATTTTAAAGTTGGAGAAACTGAGGCAGACAGTTACAGTGACTTGCCCAAGGTCACACAGCTAGTAAATTTGGGGACAGATTTGAACTCAGGTCTTTGACTCAAGGTCTAGCACTCTATCTGTTGTACCGCTTAGGTGCCTCTTTCTTAGTTCTCCTTAATCTTAGCGCCTTTCCTTTCATAGTTTCCCTCATTTATCCTGTCTGTGCCTTGCTCAAACATAGTTACTGGCACATTGTCTCCCTACCAGATGGTGAGTTCCTTGAGAGATTTTACCTTTCTTTGTATTTTCAGGGCTTGGCACCTAATGGGCACTCAGTGAATGCTTACTGATTGACTGATGGGCTTTCCCAAACAATTCTCTGTAGTGCAGCACATCTTTAAAGCACTGCAAAACTGACCTCAAAGTGCAAGAATAAAAATAGTACTAGTTTTATAATTTGTCAATTATTAAAAAAGAAAAAACCCACTTAACTCTCTAAGCAGAGCAAAACACAGCCTCAATACCTTTCCATCAAAAAGGAGTCTCACGCATATGTTAAGAACATATAAGATCCCTTGATGAATGCAACCACAGAGATACTTGTTAAAAAACACCTGTTAAAAATCATTATCATTAATCAAGGCAAAAAGCAGAGACCTGTATGCTTGCCAGATGGAGGGTATCTTGCTCAAAGTCCAAATGGAGGAGGTTAGGTCCAATAAATGGCATGGTCCTTCCAATACTCCCAGTTTCAAGTGATATCTCACTGAACATATCAAGACCTATTACAATTTGCCCTTGGTGAGAGCCACAGTCACTCAAAAGAAATGGCCCCAGCAGTGTATGAAAAATGCCTGTTGTACTTGGAAAATTGGGCACTGCTTTGAACAATCCCAACCTGTTCCCTATCACAAAGAAATACTGTCCTCACATTGCCCTATGGTTGCTAATCTTGGAATGCCACAACCTCTGAGGAATGCAAGTTGAAGGGGACCCAGAGGACAACGGGGAGACAGGTGGTGGAAGCAAAGAGGATGCGGCATATTTCCAGTGATGACCCACATACAAGACATGGTATGTGCTGAAAAGGAGAGGAGATGTATTACTGGAAAAGGAGGTGGGCAAGTCACATGGAAAGATGGGCAGCCCAGCTCATCTTCAGAAAATGGAAGAAGACTTGGAGGGGAGACAGAGAGAGAGAAAGAGAGACAGAGACAGACAAACAGACAGACAGAGTAGTGAGGGAAGAAAAGAGTGCCCAGGATAAGGCCTGGGGAACACCCACACAAAGTAGGAAAGATGTGAATGTAGCTTCAGCAAAGGAGATTGAGAAGGAACAGTCAGTCACTCAGGTAGGAGGAGAACCAGGGTCTCAAACTCCAGAGCTTTTCCATTGTACCTTACTGCCCTCTTAATATTTACATGCATACATTCGAAAACTTCATTTTTCTTTTTCGGAATCACCTTATAAAGGAGGGGATAACTATAAAGATATATCGATAGACACAAAACAACCCCATCAATATGCATTTATTAAGGGTCTACTTCTCCATGCCAGGCACTGCACCAAGCACTGGGTTATAGAAAGAGGCCCTCAAGGCATCTCTAATGGGAGAGACAACCAGCAACAAAGATGTACAAAGAAGACAAATCCAAGATAAACAGGAAATAATTAACAGAGGGAAGGCACTAGAAGTAAGAGGGGTTGGAGAAGGCTTCCTGGAGAGGGTAGGAAGCCAGGGAAGCCAACAGGCAGGGGTCAGAAGGGAGAGCATTCTAAGCATGGGGGACAGCCAGAGAGGATGCTCAGAGCTAAGGGATGGAAGAGCCAGAAGGCCAGTGCCACTGGATTACAGTGCATATGGGGGCAGGGAGAGTTACACCTTACTTCTTACATATTATTTGTAAGCAAACAGGAAAGGTGGTTAGGGCAGAGCCCTATGAAGGGTTTTAAAGGTCAAACAGGATTTGATATTTGATCCTGGTGGAGATAGGAAGCCCCTGGAGTTGACTGGGTAGAGGAGTCACCTGGCCAGACCTGTGCTTTAGGAAAATCACTTTGGTGACTGAATGGAAGATGGATTGGATTGGAGAGAGACCTGAGGCCACCAAACCCCCAGCAGGCTATAGCACAAAAAATAATGCAATATTCCCTGTTCTCTTTCTGAAACTCCTTAAGAAATTTTAGACCTGGTAGTTAGATTAAGGAGAACCAAATCCCTTGTCTCACTGATAGTTATCCTATTTGGGGGGAAGAAGATGCATATTTATCACATTAAGGAAATATCTGTAAACACTTTCTAGTTACCAGGCAGTTAATCAACTAGAATTTATTATTTACTCTGTTGTTGTTGTGTTCATACTTCATTTTCAAAGAAGACCATGACATCAGGGAAATGGTGACATGACTTGCACTTGACTCTGTTTTAAGTGAGGAAGGGCTGTGCAAGGTCACCAGCCTCACTGTCTCCTCTTGAGCCATCTGGGTCCAGTGACCAGATATTTCCAAGCCCTGGGAATACAAATCTAAGTGGAAAGATGGTCCCTGC